>VCHM03000252.1:0-21628 GCA_006182925.3 Reinhardtius hippoglossoides
ATCTTGAATCTTGAATTTGCTTCAATCTGTTAATTACACGTGTTAAATAAACGGTAACTTTTATAACAATTACATATTAAAAACCACTTGAGGCATGTAAGCATATGATTATGATAATAGATAAAGCAATAGGTTTTGTTGTTGTGTAGTTTCAAGGTTACTTACCTCTGGTGAGTTCGTTGTAAAGATCGCGACCATCCTGAAGCAACAGCACCGCAGCGCTAGCTGGTTAGCATGTAGCCTAGCTCCTTAGCCTGAGCTAACCAGGTAACGTTGAGCTCTACGGGCGTGGCTCAGCTGTCAGTCTTCACTCGCGCTCCTCCCATTTATTGATTAGCCAGGAACTAGGAGGAGTCAGCACCGGCAAGATGGCGCCGGGTGAACGCCTACTGCTAGCCTCATTCTCACTCTGCAGAAACCAACGGGTGACGTCACGGACGCTACGTCCATTATATATACAGTCTATGGTCCAGGGGCAGGTGTGAAGGTGAAGCACCCTGGGAGACGGAGTTCTGGAAGCTCACCTTTGTCTCCAGAACAAAGAAGACATGTGGTCTCAGGCTTTGTCTTCACATGTAGGCCCAACTATTGTTCACAACTATTAGGTCACAACATTTAAATAAGTAATAATTCATGAATAAACGTATATATACATCTCAACTTAAAAAAGGTCAGAACTCTGTTTTTGTTTCATAGTTTTTATTATTTTTTATCACCATATTGAAATCACGTCACTAGGCTGCTGTTGAATAAACACTTTTACAGACAGAATCATTTTGGCTTCATCACATCAAACAGACAAATGTTCATATATGTTGGATTATTTCATATGTGAACAGACTTTATGTGATTAAACATGAATCATGTCTCATGTGTGAGTTTTAATAAAGTTTGTTGAATGTGAACAATGATCAGCTGTTATTGATAAATGTGTTTTTATGTGGATCTTCATCAGTTTGCTCGACTTTATGGATCCACACAAAATCTAGCAGATTTCTCTTAGAAGAAATAAACATGATGAATAAAATCTTTATCTCTAACGGCTCTGATCCAGCGTCACAGAGACATTCACAGGTAACAGCTTCAAGGGACCTACAGTGCTAAAGAATGGAAACATCTTCTGAGTGAAAGGTTGTGGGACGGTTCGAATGTGTTTGTTAGTATCAGGATCAGAGAACGACAGTTCTCCTCTGTTCCAGTCCAGTTTCACTCTGATCCTCTGGATCTTCTGCACAGAGCGAACAGATGATGCTGATAGTGACGGTGCACGGTCTCCAACTAAGAATCGTGTAATATGATTAAGCATACTGCCTCCCCTCCTGTGGAGAGACTTTTTTCTTACACCCAGTGTCCAGTCAGTACTGTCTCCAACCAGGACGTCCCAGCTGTGAGTCCCTGAGTTAAAACCCTCAGATCCCAGGACTATGATGCGTTCATCAATCCTCTCTGGATTGTCAGGAAGCTTCTGTTTCTGTCCTCGTCTGAAACTGGTCAGATCTTCAGACAGGACGAGTTCTTGATGAGCAGAGTTTGGGTCCAGAACCACAGGACTGTAGGAGACCACGTCCTTCATCTTGTTCCAGATGTTGAAGCTCAGGTTGCCCAGATGTTTGGCCTCGTCTATCAGAGCTCCTGAGGCCAGCTTTGGATCACCCAGCAGGGGGCGCTGCTGGACTCGTTCCACTGAAGCCTTGTAGTTGAGCAGGAACGAGACGTCTTCAGCTCTCAGCTCGTCCTCTGTGGTTCTGATTGTGTCTGAAAGACCCGTTATGTCTCTGCTCAGAGACTCAATCTTCTCCTTCATCATCCGACCCTTCTGCTCCTCTTCCTCCCTCAGTGCAGTGATCCTGGCCTCCTCTTCCTCCTCCAGAAACTGATGAAGCTTTTTAAACTGCTCCTTGATCTGCGTCTCTGTGAGTCCGGCCTGGACCTTAATGTGTTCTGCTGTTAGTTCAAACTCTTCTTTAACACGTTCAAAACACCATAACTTATTCTTCAAGGGCTCCAGAGTTTCCTGAAGCTGCTTCTTGTGTTGTTGTGCAGCTTCATCGATGGGTCTGAATCTGTGGTCGCTGTGTTTTTCTGAATCTCTGCAGATGACACACACTGGCTGCTGATGGTCCAGACAGAAGAGTCTGAGTTTCTCTGAGTGCAGACTGCAGAGAGCATGTGAGGAGCTCTGATCTCTGTCCTGTAAGAAGGTCTCACACAGGTTCTTCAACACCAGGTTACAAGGTGGTTCATCCTTTGAAGATCTTCTCTTACAAAGTGGACACTCTTTTACTTCTTTGTCTTTCCACCAGCTCTTCACACAGTCTTTACAGAAGCTGTGGGTACATGACAGAACGACAGGATCTCTGAAGACATCATGGCAGACGGCACAGGAGAAACCCTCTTCTAATCTGGAAGCCATTGAGTCTCCAGGTGAAGCTGGAAACAGACAGTCAGTCAGTCACAGCTCCACGAGCTTCACTGAGGTTCACTTCCTCTCTGAGTCGAGGTGTTGGTTAAACTCACGGTCAGTGTGTGGAGCGTCGGCAGGTTGTAGTTTCACTCTTCTCTCCTGTAGCTGGACTCACTCAGGACGTTTGGTTTGGTTTGGTTTGGTTTGGAAGGTGAATGTGATCGTCTGGTTTTCAGCCTGCGTCTCTTCAGGGAGGAACAGATGCTTCCTGGTTTCTCTGGTGTGTCAGGACACGATTGTAAAAAGTAATTCAAGCCTTGGATTTGATAACTGGTCAAAAGTCATTTGGCAGCAACAAGCTCACACCGACGAGAGGCTTGGTTGTAAAATAGCTGCTTGAATATGATCGTTATCTGATCAGTGTTCAATGTTCAGAGATCGTTCTGCTAGCGTGAAAGTGAAAGTTAAATATTATAAGGAAGTGCTGGGGGGGGGGGGTGGGGAGTCTGTGACGTAACTGCAGAGCTGAAGTCTTATTAAAGAGACAGAAGCAAAGTGCAACCAAATGGACACAAGGTCAGAAATTAAAAGAGGGTTTTATAAATTCAAATCAGCTCAAGTTTGCTCATTAATTTGTGTGTGAGTGAAGTAAAAAGTATGACATCAAATGATCATATATATTTGACATTTACATAAAACAAAAAGCACACAACTCATTCGAGATGGTTTTATTTCAGACACTACCTTTGCCAATGCTCTTTATTGCTTTTATAATCGTTCTGACAATCGTTTGATTTTAGAAATGAACTTCAAGAAAATCATCGTTTCATTATAAACCAAAACGATGTTGAGCAGGCTTTCCGTTCTACAAAGGTGAGCCCCTACTTGAACAGATCTATTAGTCTGTATGTAATAATAGTGATGGCGCCACCTACTGGCAACAGGAAGTAAGCTTTGTTTTACAACTATCATACGTTTTACATAACATTTTCACAGTGTGATCTGGACTTGATAGCGTGGACCGCAGTGCACAAAACACATGCAACGCCGAGCCGTGTGCCCGCCCCCCCGATCGCTCTCTCCACCAACCGCAACAGGTCCCGAGTTGCATGTGCTCAGGCCCGTTCAGTGCTGCAGCGTAGCCCTAGTGTTATATTTACATTTCAACTTGAAAAAGGTCAAAACTCTGTTTCTGTTTTATAGATTTTATTATTTTTATCACAATATTAAAATCACATCATTCACTAGGCTGCTGTTGAATAAACACTTTTACAGACAGAATCATTTTGGCTTCATCACATCAAACAGACACATGTTCATATAAGTTGGATTATTTCATATGTGAACAGACTTTATGTGATTAAAAATGAATCATATCTCATGTTGTAACAATTCGCCTTGTTTAGGAAAAAGGGAAAATTACTACGCTATTTTAAAAGGAGCAGGGGCGGACCTGTCCCGCTGTGTACGGGCGCCGCCGCCTGACCAATTTACAATAAACGAATAATATTCTACAAGACCGATAACCTTGTCATCGGCCCGCACCACATATGAACTAATATATATATATAAACGAAATAAACCCAGATATGTTGCATACAATTGTCTGTATTGACAAAAAACTCAATCATACACACGTACCCCCTGGACGTGTGCCCGCAAACAAAGACGACAACGTGAACATAAGCATACAATTTACATCAATCCCGTACATCAATATTTCCCCAACCCAGGTTCATACAGTCCCCAACAACGTCCCAAAGCTAAACTGTATGCAGGTGTGGCGTGGTGAGATGCCGCAAACAATACCAAAACTGGTCCACGCTATCCTCACCACCTCTGAGCGCCCAGAAAAATAGTTCAGTCCTCGCGGTAATCCTTCAAAGTGTCACCCAGGCAAATAATCCCGTTTCTTCGGAGGTAATCCCATGTAGGTCTTCAGGACCGCAGTTGACTCGAGCGTGGCTGGTCCTCTGCCGGCCCGCATACCCAAAACAACCCCCCTGCCGAGACGTCACTTCCCCTCATTTATCACATTTCGATGTTAAAGAAACCATTACATATACAATAACACATTCAATAAACTAATACATACGGGGATCCCTTCCCTTATCCTTATACTTTAAGGACTCTGACAGTTTGACTATGTACAGAACTTATAAAACATGTAGGTAGGAAGGAGCAGATTTAACTGTCCTCCCTAACATGTTTCCTGTACATGAAGTGAACTTAGGTGACCTTTACAATGTGTGAGTTTTAATAAAGTTTGTTGAATGTGAACAATGATCAGCTGTTATTGATAAATGTGTTTTTATGTGGATCTTCATCAGTTTGCTCGACTTCATGGATCCACACAAAATCTAACTGATAGAAAACATTTTCCATGAAAACAAAAAACAAACCGAAGATAAAGATCAGAAAATAATGAAATCTTTTTACAAACGTGGAAAAGTCGACAGGAGAAATAAAAATGAGTGAGAAGTAAAAGGAGAAATAAACAAAGCTTTAGAATAACGAGTTTAACTTTTAAATCTAGCAGATTTCTCTTGAAGAAATAAACATGATGAATAAAATCTTTATCTCTAACTGCTCTGATCCAGCGTCACAGAGACATTCACAGGTAACAGCTTCAAGTGATCTATAATGTAAAAGTATGGAAACATCTTCTGAGTGAAAGTGTGTGTGAAGGTGTGAATGTTTGTGTTAGTATCAGGATCAGAGAACGACACTTCTCCTCTGTTCCAGTCCAGTTTCACTCTCATCCTCTGGACCTTCTGCACAGAGGGAACATATGATGCTGATGGTGACCCTGCTTTGTATTTACCTTCACGGAACCTTATTCCCCAGTATCCAGACAGTGTGTCTCCGTTCCTCTGGACAGACTCTGCTCTTACACCCAGTGCCCAGCTTGTACTGTCTCCAACCAGGACGTCCCAGCTGTGAGTCCCTGAGTTAAAACCCTCAGATCCCAGGACTGAGGGGTATTTATCAAACCTCTCTGGATTGTCAGGAAGCTTCTGTCTCTCTCCTCGTCTCAAACTGGTCAGATCTTCAGACAGGACGAGTACTGGATGAGCAGAGTTTGGGTCCAGAACCACAGGACTGTAGGAGACCACGTCCTTCATCTTGTTCCAGATGTTGAAGCTCAGGTTGCCCAGGTGTTTGGCCACGTCTATCAGAGCTCCTGAGGCCAGCTTTGGATCACCCAGCAGGGAGCGCTGCTGGACTCGTTCCACTGCAGCCTTGTAGTTGAGCAGGAACGAGAAGTCTTCAGCTTTCAGCTCGTCCTCTGTGGTTCTGATTGTGTCTGAAAGAGCCGTTATGTCTCTGCTCAGAGACTCAATCTTCTCCTTCATCATCCGACTCTTCTGCTCCTCTTCCTCCCTCAGTGCAGCAATCCTGGCCTCCTCTTCCTCCTCCAGAAACTGATGAAGCTTTTTAAACTGCACCTTGATCTGCGTCTCTGTGAGTCCGGCCTGGACCTTAATGTGTTCTGATGTTTGTTCAAACTTTACTTTAACATGTTCAAAACACTGTAACTTATTCTTCAAGGGCTCCAGAGTTTCCTGAAGCTGCTTCTTGTGTTGTTGTGCAGCTTCATCGATGGGTCTGAATCTGTGGCCGGTGTGTTTCTCTGAATCTCTGCAGACGAGACACACCGGCTGCTGATGGTCCAGACAGAAGAGTCTGAGTTTCTCTGAGTGCAGACTGCAGAGAGCATGAGAAGAGCTCTGATCTCTCTCCTGTAAGAAGGTCTCACACAGGTTCTTCAACGCCAGGTTACAAGGTGGTTCATGCTTTGAAGATCTTCTCTTACAAAGTGGACACTCTTTTACTTCTTTGTCTTTCCACCAGCTCTCCACACAGTCTTTACAGAAGCTGTGGCTACATGACAGAACGACAGGATCTCTGAAGACATCATGGCAGACGGGACAGGAGAGATCCTCTTCTGATCTGGAAGCCATTGAGTCTCCAGGTGAAGCTGAAAACAGACAGTCAGTCAGTGTTAGGATTTTAATAATATAATTAGACACTATACCCCCGAAAAGGATCGATTTTACGTGCACCATGTTTGTACCTTAGCAGAAGGAATTAATGTGTGTGTGTCTGTGAAGATGGCAATGAAACCTAACTCTAAACAAATGCAGTATATTAGACAGGGGTGGGGGCAGGCTGAATATGGGGAGAATGTTTGGCCTTCACATGACTTTTAGTAGCCGTTGCTGGCTGGTTTTAATCTTGAAGTTGGTTAGTGTGTGTGTGTGTGTGTGTTGTGTGTGTGTGTGTGTGTGTGTGTGTGTGTGTGTGTGTGTGTGTGTGTGTGCGTCACATCGCAGTTCAGTCTCGCACCTGTCTGATAATGCTTGTTTTGGAGACTGTACATCTGTGGCATACAATACACTGTACCTTAACTTGTTCTCATACCTAACTTACTATATTACAGCCTAAACACCATTAGCTTCATTCAAACATCACACATACATGAATGCACTGTTTTCTTAAGAAACTGTGACATACCCTTAGAAAGAATTCAAGCAGCTGCCACTAGGGTCTGAAGGACAGATAAGAAAGGCGTTGTTTTGTCTAGAAAATGCGCATGCCATACTGAAGACTCACAAGCCGTCGGCCGATTCAAGGCTTGTTTTAAAACACCAAACAACTGTCAGAAATGTGAAGATTTGCCCAGCAACGGTCAGAGGAGGGGCGAACCTGGGAGCGGCTCCTCATCATTCGCAGACTCCAGGGCCAAGAGGATGGGACCAATGAAGTTCTACCTACTATTATAAATATTGCACCCGCCGTCCGATCGACTCTTGACTACCCCGTGTTACTGACTTAGCCGAGGCTGTGTATTGAGTGCCCATAGCTATGTGCACATAGCTATGCTGTACCTTTTCATTGCTTCTGAATAAATACTTTTTTAATCCAACAGAAACCGAGGCTCTTCTCATATCTCGGGATAAAAGAACACGACATCAGTCACAGCTCCACGAACTTCACTGAGGTTTACTTACTTCCTCTCCAATCTGAAAAGATGATGGCGCCACGGACAGCTGCCTCGGTGTGTTGGTGCGCGATGTTTTGTCTTGTTTTGTTCGTCAATTCAGTGTTTTGCCTAAGAACCGGAGCTCTTTCACCAGAGAAATGCTCATGAACATCAGGGTCATAACTCCTGATAATTTTTTGCCTCATCTGTCGAAATTTTGGATATTCTGGTCAAAGGTGCCCTCACTTTCGTACATACAGTGAAGCGACGGAGGAGAGGTAAACGGGCCGGTTCGCTGTGCGCCTCCGCCGGCGGGGACTTCGCACACCGCTACCAGGAATATTCCTCTCCAACGTGCGTTCACTGTGCAACAAGCTGGACGAACTCCAGCTACGAGTTGGTAAGAACAGAGACTTCTCCTCATCTTCCGTTCTGTGCTTCACGGAGACGTGGCTGTGTGGATCGATACCGGACTCTGCGCTGCAGCTGGCTGGCTTCCAACTTTTCCGAGCGGACCGCCACACGGAACTCTCTGGCAAGACAAAAGGTGGAGGAATCTGCTTCTATACTAACTGCGGCTGGTGCAATGATGTGACAGTGATTCATCAGCACTGTTCTCCTGATCTGGAATATTTTTTTATCAAATGCAAACCCTTCTACTCCCCCCCGCGAGTTCGTTTCATTCATTCTGGTCGATGTTTACATTCCACCGCAGGCCAACGTGCAAGAGGCGCAACGCACGCTCGCCGACCAGATACTGTGTGTGGAACGGACTAACCTGGACTCCTTAGTTATTGTCCTCGGCGACTTTAACAAAGGAAATCTCACCCGCGAACTCCCCAAATATAAACAATTTATGAAATGCCCGACCAGAGAGGAGAACATTCTGGATCACTGTTACACCACAGTAAGCAGTGCCTATCACGCCGTCCCCCGGGCTGCACTGGGACTCTCGGACCACGTCATGGTCCATTTGATTCCAGAAACTAAAACTCTGCAAACCTCTTGTGAGGACTTCAAAGCAGTGGACCAGTGAAGCTGTGGAGGATCTTGAGGCGTGCTTGGACTGTACAGATTGGGAGGTTTTCAGGACTGCTACCAACAGTCTGGACGAGTACACAGAGGATGTGACTTCTTATATCAGCTTCTGTGAGGACAGCTGTGTTCCATCACGCTCCAGGGTGTGTTACAACAATGACAAACCCTGGTTCACAGCCAAACTCAAAAAGTTAAGGTTGAAGAAGGAAGAGGCGTTCAGGAGTGGGACAGGGACAGGTTTATAGAGTCGAAATACAGGTTTAGCAAGGAAGTGAGAGAAGCCAAACGTCTGTACTCTGAGAAACTCCAACAGCAGTTCTCAGCCAATGACTCTGCCTCTGTCTGGAAAGGGCTTAGGCAGATTACTAATTGTAAGCCTAGAGCCCCCCACTCCACTAATGACCCACGCCTGGCCAACGACTTGAATGAGTTTTACTGTCGCTTTGAAAGACAATGGGACAGTCCTGACACCATCCCCTGTGACACCACCCTCCAGCCCATCAACTGCACTTCCCCCACCATAGCAAAGGCCTGCGCCTTTCCACAATTGCCCACCTCAGAGCTCCCTCCCTCCTCCCCTACCACAGTGACGACTCTCTCCATCCTGGAGGGGGACGTCAACAGACTCTTCAGGAGACAGAACCCCCGCAAAGCAGCCGGGCCAGACTCTGTCTCTCCATCAATCCTGAAACACTGTGCTGATCAGCTGTCTCCGGTGTTCACAGACATTTTCAACACCTCACTGGAGACATGCCACGTACCAGCCTGCTTCAAGACCTCCACCATCATCCCTGTCCCCAAAAAAACAAAGATCACTGGACTCAATGATTACAGACCCGTCGCCCGGACCTCTGTGGTGATGAAGGCATTTGAGCACCTTGTGCTGTTCCACCTCAAAGCCATCACTGACCCTCTCCTGGACCCCCTGCAGTTTGCCTACAGAGCCACAGGTCTGTAGACGATGCAGTAAACATGGCCCTTCACTTCATCCTCCAGCACCTGGACTCCTCAGGAACCTACGCCAGGATCCTGTTTGTGGACTTCAGCTCTGCCTTCAACACCATCATTCCGGCTCTGCTACAGGACAAGCTCTCCCAGCTGAGTGTGCCCGACTCCACCTGCAGGTGGATCACAGACTTCCTGTCTGACAGGAGGCAACACATGAGGCTGGGGAAGCATGTCTCTGATTCCAGGACCATAAGCACCGGTTCCCCTCAAGGCTGTGTTCTTTCCCCTCTACTCTTCTCCCTGTATACCAACAGCTGCACCTCCAGTCATCAGTCTGTCAAACTCCTTAAGTTCGCGGACGACACCACCCTCATTGGGCTCATCTCTGGTGGGGATGAGTCCGCCTACAGGTGGGAGATTGACCATCTGGTGACCTGGTGTGGTCAGAACAACCTGGAGCTCAATGCTTTGAAAACAGTGGAGATGGTTGTAGACTTTAGAAGGAACCCAGCCCCACCCACCCCCATCACCCTGAGAGACTCCCCAGTCGACACTGCAGAGTCCTTCCGCTTCCTGGGCACCATCATCTCCCAGGACCTCAAGTGGGAGCTGAACATCAGCTCCCTCACCAAAAGAGCTCAACAGAGGATGTAGTTCCTGCGGCAGCTGAAGAAGTTCAACCTGCCAAAGACAATGATGGTGCACTTCTACACCTGCATCATCGAGTCCATCCTCACCTCCTCCATCACCATCTGGTAGACTGCTGCCACTACCAATGACAAAGGAAGACTGCAGCCTATCATCCGTTCTGCTGAGAAGGTGATTGGCTGCAATCTGCAATCTCTACAGAACCTGTTTGCCTCTAGGACCCTGAGGCGTGCAGGTAAGATTGTGGCCGATCCTTCCCACCCGGGTCACAAACTCTTCGAGGTACTTCCCTCCGGCAGGAGGCTGCGGTCCATCAGGACCAAAACCTCACGCCACAAGACCAGCTTCTTCCCGGCTGCAGTTGGCCTTATCAACAAGGCCCGGGACCCACACCTGACTTGGACTCTTATCCCGCCCCCCCCCACGTCTCTAGTCTGTTACATTAACACACATTATATCACATTGCACACTGCATATTGCACATTCACATTTCACTCCTGTTTTTGCTTTTTGCATTTGACTTTTTACTTACTTTTTATATCTTTTATATCTTTTCATTTTATATTTGTTTTTTGTTTTTCTTATGTTGAAGTTCTTATTGTGTTTTTATGTTTTATGTTCATTGTATGCACCTATATGCCATGCCAAGGCAAATTCCAGGTAGGTGTAAACCTACTTGGCAATAAATACTTTCTGATTCTGATTCTGATTCTGATTCTGATTCTGATTCTGAGTCGAGGTGTTAAACTCACGGTCAGTGTGTGGAGCGTCGGCAGGTTGTAGTTTCACTCTTCTCTCCTGTAGCTGGACTCACTCAGGACGTTTGGTCTGGTTTGGTTTAGTTTGGTTTGGAAGGTGAATGTGATCGTCTGGTTTTCAGCCTGCGTCTCTTCCGGGAGGAACAGATGTTTCCTGGTTTCTCAGGTGTGTCAGGAGAGGGTGGAGCTTCAGATGCTGGATGATAAAACCTGTAAAACCTGAAACAAATGTACAAGCAGCTCTGCTGCCAGTACAAAGTATGCACCCCCCTCATGGACTGCACTCTCACACTTTAACTCTTCACTGTGCCAGATTCATCTGCCTGTGAAATACATTCACTGTACATATTCTCACACTGCACATATCTTTACTGTCTATACACTGAATACATTAGTTTAATTACATTCATATATTTCTATATTTTTAAATTCCTCACACTTAAGTATTACATGTTACTTATTACCTGCTGATGTCTTTTTGACTCTCGCTGCTGTATTACTACAAATGTCCCATTGTGGGACTAATAAAGGATCATCTTATCTTATCTTATCTTAAATCCACGATTTTCCAGATCATTTCAAATCAAAACGATGCAACTTCATTGAGTTTGACTTGGAATGGGGAGAATGTTTCCTTTCATTCCCACACTCTGTTCTTGCTTTTGAGTTACATTAATATCACGATGGCGTTTCCAAACTAAAACGCTCTCTGTGCTCACAGGTGTTTTGTCTCTGCATCCGTTTTAATCTCCGTCCAACACGTCTCACACGCCTGCAGAGATCATGTGACCACTCACATGCACTGGACATGCACGTCCCCCTGGACACAGGCTGTTGGAATAACATCTGTAAACAGTTGGTTCTGCAGATTGGAAGTTTATCAAAATTCAAGTGTCCATTTTGTTCTTCATGATTCAAGGACCCTGGTGTTTCCTTCACTTCTGTTTGAGTTACAATGCAGAAGATGTGTTATCCCATCACCGCAGAGAGGGGGCGCTGCAGCAGTCAACCGGAGTCTCAGCGAAGAAGAAGCAGCGGAAATGAGGCAGTTGTGTTTTGAAAGAGGGAAATTTAAAACTCGACGGTGTGAAACAGAAATGAAGAAAAGCAACGACAGCCAGAGGAACATGAGCTGAACAGAGCCGAACTTAAAGTGGGTTCATGGACGTTTCGTCACTTACACGTTGTTTGAATCAGATAAAAAACAAGTGAAGCTTGTTTCTTGTGTTTTGAATCGATGCTCTCGGTCGCGTTCACTTCACTTAAATCTCTGTTTCCCACAAACACCAGTGTTACATCTGTAGATCTTTGTTATTTGTGAATAATCATTTATTTTCACTCTCGTTCTATAAATTCACCTCGTACACTTTTATCATGTACGTGTGTCACAGAGGCAGCCATCACTTCCTCCAGCAGATAATCAACCTGTGATGTTGGAGAAAGACACGAGGTCACGTTGAAGCTTCCCTCGTTTCTTTTGAAACCAAACTCCGAGTTCCTCCATCTTTGTTTGCAGCTCATTCACACGTGTGTGTTCCGTGCTGCTGCGTTTGGGATGCAAAACATTTCTACTGTGAATCTGCGTCTGTGTTGGAACCAAGGGGCAACATCCCGGGCTGAGCTATGAGGCCAATACGGAAGTGCAAAAAGCTGCAGTTCACTGGGTGGCCACTTGAGGCTGGCTGCAAGAAGGAGTTGTAGTAGAAAAATGAACAAAGTAAGGTTGATAAACTATTTTGTATTTGGAAGTAAGTTGTTGCAGCCTTGTCTAAAGACTTTTATGACCTGTATCAACATATACAAACAAACTGTCCAAATGCTTTATGACTTGAGCTGTTTTATGGTCTGAACTGTTTGTGACCTGAAAACTGCCAGACCATTTGCCACTTAATTAGCCATTTGTGTGTCTGCTTATCTCCTTAGGAAACACATGCAAATCAGTTATTTGTGTTTAGATTGTCTCTCTCCCGCGCCTACAGAACCAGTCTGAACTGGTTCTGAGAGACAGCCTTACTCCTCCTATATAAGATGCTTGCATTTGAGTGTCCTGCATCTTCACTCTGTCCTTGTGATCCTCTGTGTTGATCCTTTCTGCAGAAAGCCCCTATTAAAATACACGTGGATAACTTTGGTGTTTCCAGCCTCTTGTATTTCCAGATTTCCACCAGAGTCAATTCCCATTGACTCCCATGTTAAAAAGCCCGACTTTAGAGCAGAATTAAACCTGTTTACAGCCTGGTTCCAAAAAATGGTTTTAGTCTCAATCACTTAGTTCTTCCTTCATGACAACTCTGAGGGGGGTGAATTTTTTTCTAACTCACTTGTTTAAATTATATAGAGGTTTGATATTATGAATAATTATCACTTGATGGACAGGTGACGTCAACGTTAGCTCGCGACTCCAGCTCCTAGCCTGTTGGCTGCTCGGCTTCACCTGAGCTAACAGGCTAACAGGCTAACAGGCTAACCCCCTCACCGAACAGGACCCGGGTCTGTGGAGAGGTTTCACCTGAGCTAACAGGCTAACAAGCTAACAGGCTAACCCCCTCCCCGAACAGGACCCGAGTCTGTGGAGAGGTTTCCCTCACATATCGGATGAATAATACGGTTTGATGTTCGGCTTGTTCTCCTGACGGAGAAGCTAAAGACGTCTGCGCTCCAGTTTCTGTGGTAAGTAAAGTTTATTGATGTATGTGTTAGTAGTGATGAGCAGGTATCGGTGTCTCTGTACCTGGCTTGTTAGCTTAGCTCCGCTAGCCTGCAGCCAAGATACCAGCAGGAATGGCGATGCTAACAGGACCGCACGGGAGTTATTGAACCGACATGAACCGAGACAGGAGACTGTGTGTGTCTGGAGAATAAGCTCCACCACGTTAGATATCTAATGTTATGTAAAGTTGTTTCACTCGACAACCTATTTGACTTGACTCCGTTACACAGATTATTATTCTGCAGAAACAGATTTACTGTGATCAACTGAAACGTGAGTATTTAAAGTCACATCTGTATTTTAAGAGCAGCTGTTTAAAGTAGCATTACGTCTCCTAAAGCTCTTTATTCAGAGTATTGGTGTTGATGTGTTGTAACGTGTTAGTGAAAACTAAACTTGTCGGCTACATTCAGTTTTTACATCGTTAATCTTAGGCAGACTTTACTGAATTATTGTGTTAAATAAGTGGACATGCAGAATAATGTATTTTTTTGTCACATAAATAAATTATAAGAAGTGTAACTTTACTAGAATAGACAGTCACATAGAGAACCTGAGGCTGATGTCCACCACCTATTTCCTAAGCTGAACTGATTATGATCTGATGTACTTTGAAGTAATAAACTTTTATTTTTACCATGTAAAAGTCTGTTAAGGAGTTAACCTGGCACATGTATGACTTTACATATCTGTGTATTTGTGTTGAATGTTCCTCCAGGTGACTCCGACAGCCTGCACCTGTGGATGTCCAACATGAGACACAACTGGAATCCAACCAGCCTGAACACTGAGTCATCACTTCAACACTGACTCCAGGTACAGACCTGTTTTCATAACTTACAAACAATCAAAGCAAAGTATTGCACATAATACATAATGCATTAAATTATAAATGCAATACTATTAATGTGGAAGAACTCCATACTGTACATTCATTGTCTTGGTAGTGCACTGTTTAATCCAAAACCATATTCAAATACATAGTTGAATATCCACAGAAAACAAGGATACAAACTTTGTTCATAAGTAACACTTCCTCTACAATAATGCCATACTTTTATGTCTCCTGTCATTTTATTAGGGACGGACGAGCCTGAAGGACACAGCTGTGCTGACCGTGTTCGGTCTCTTATGGCAAAGAAGAAAAATAAAACACTGGGTTTTTATCGAAAGTGTATCAAACCAGAAAGTAAAAGATAAACATTGTTCTGATGAGTTTTCATTTTTTTAACCAACCATAATGAATATAGAAATTAACTCTATTATCCATGACACTTAGCAATGACTGCCAACTCTAAACAGTTGCAGGCCATCTTTAGTTAAGGGAGGAAAACATGAAGTGTCTTGCAGATGAAGCTGGTGCAGGTCGTCCTCATGTTGACCAGCCTGAAGCTGCCGATCTCCACCATGTTGCTGCTGCCACAGTGGACGCTGAGGACATCAGGTGCTGCAGTGCTTCATCTAATGAGAAGAAGAAACTCACTATAAAAGGATGTTTTATGTTGTTCCAGCAAAGACTGGTTCTTACAGTTCATTCTGTGTTCAGCAGGTGGAAGCACCACAGACTTCAGACAGAACCGATGTACTGGGCTCTGGGTTTGTGCCCTCATGGTTAAATGCACATATTGTAAGTCACTTTGGATAAAAGCATCAGCTAAATGAAATGTATGTACTGAAAGAAATAAAACTTGTACAAATAGATAAATGTCTTTCTACCTCATCTTAATATTCAAGGTGATAATCTCCCACAGAGCTGTTGATAACAGTCCACATCAAGTCTCTCCACTTCTCTGTGTGAAAACATATTATATAATAAATATGAGAAAAGTTTACACAGTGGTGTGTGGAGATTATATCTTATTTAAACTGTCTATTCACTGTAAATTCCATAACAGCTAAATAAACAAGGTGACAATAGTAATGGTGGTTATACCAGCATGTATCAGAACATTTGTGAAACATATGTTACTATCACATCACTTACACATGTAGCGTATTGATATTAACTTATTAACTTATTAAAATTTAATCAAGTCACAACCAAACACACGACTCTGTAGTAGTATAGTCATAGTTATAATTTGCTTCAATCTGTTAATTACACGTGTTAAATAAACGGTAACTTTTATAACAATTACATATTAAAAACCACTTGAGGCATGTAAGCATATGATTATGATAATAGATAAAGCATAGGTTTTGTTGTTGTGTAGTTTCAAGGTTACTTACCTCTGGTGAGTTCGTTGTAAAGATCGCGACCATCCGGAAGCAGCAGCACCGCAGCGCGAGCCGGTTAGCAGCCGCAGGTAGCATGTAGCCTAGCTCCTTAGCCTGAGCTAACCAGGTAACGTTGAGCTCTGTGGGCGTGGCTCAGCTGTCAGTCTTCACTCGCGCTCCTCCCATTTATTGATTAGCCAGGAACTAGGAGGAGTCAGCACCGGCAAGATGGCGCCGGGTGAACGCCTACTGCTAGCCTCATTTTCACTCTTCAGAAACCATCGGGTGACGTCACGGACCCTACGTCCATTATATATACAGTCTATGGTCCAGGGGCAGGTGTGAAGGTGAAGCACCCTGGGAGACGGAGTTCTGGAAGCTCACCTTTGTCTCCAGAACAAAGAAGACATGTGGTCTCAGGCTTTGTCTTCACATGTAGGCCCAACTATTGTTCACAACTATTAGGTCACAACATTTAAATAAGTAATAATTCATGAATAAACGTATATATAACTCAATTTAAAAACCTGAAACTATCTGAGTGTTAAATCCTACTTAATGACAGATAATGTTATATTTACATCTCAACTTAAAAAAGGTCAGAACTCTGTTTCTGTTTCATAGTTTTTATTATTTTTTATCACCATATTGAAATCACATCACTAGGCTGCTGTTGAATAAACACTTTTACAGACAGAATCATTTTGGCTTCATCACATCAAACAGACAAATGTTCATATATGTTGGATTATTTCATATGTGAACAGACTTTATGTGATTAAACATGAATCATGTCTCATGTGTGAGTTTTAATAAAGTTTGTTGAATGTGAACAATGATCAGCTGTTATTGATAAATGTGTTTTTATGTGGATCTTCATCAGTTTGCTCGACTTCATGGATCCACACAAAATCTAACTGATAGAAAACATTTTCCATGAAAATAAAAAACAAACCGAAGATAAAGATCAGAAAATAATGAAATATTTTTACACACGTGGAAAAGTCGACAGTAGAAATAAAAATGAGTGAGAAGTAAAAGGAGAAATAAACAAAGCTTTAGAATAACGAGTTTAACTTTTAAATCTAGCAGATTTCTCTTAGAAGAAATAAACATGATGAATAAAATCTTTATCTCTAACTGCTCTGATCCAGCGTCACAGAGACATTCACAGGTAACAGCTTCAAGGGACCTACAGTGCTAAAGAATGGAAACATCTTCTGAGTGAAAGTGCGTTTGAAGGTTTGAATGTGTTTGTTAGTATCAAGATCAGAGAACGACAGTTCTCCTCTGTTCCAGTCCAGTTTCACTCTGATCCTCTGGATCTTCTGCAGAGAGGGAACAGATGATCCTGATAGTGACACTGAACGGTCTCCAACTAAGAATCTTTTAAACAATCCAGACGGTTTTCTTCCCTTCCTCTGGTCAGACTTTGTTCTTACACCCAGTGACCAGAGTGTACTGTCTCCAACCAGGACGTCCCAGCTGTGAGTCCCTGAGTTAAAACCCTCAGATCCCACGACTGAGGCTTCTTCATCAAACCTCTCTGGATTGTCAGGAAGCTTCTGTTTCTCTCCTCGTCTCAAACTGGTCAGATCTTCAGACAGGACGAGCCATGGATGAGCAGAGTTTGGGTCCAGAACCACAGGACTGTAGGAGACCACGTCCTTCATCTTGTTCCAGATGTTGAAGCTCAGGTTGCCCAGATGTTTGGCCTCGTCTATCAGAGCTCCATAGGCCAGCTTTGGATCACCCAGCAGGGGGCGCTGCTGGACTCGTTCCACTGCAGCCTTGTAGTTGAGCAGGAACGAGACGTCTTCAGCTCTCAGGTCGTCCTCTGTGGTTCTGATTGTGTCTGAAAGAGTCGTTATGCCTCTGCTCAGAGACTCAATCTTCTTCTTCCTCATCCGACTCTTCTGCTCCTCTTCCTCCCTCAGTGCAGCCATCCTGGCCTCCTCTTCCTCCTCCAGAAACTGATGAAGCTTTTTAAACTGCACCTTGATCTGCGTCTCTGTGAGTCCGGCCTGGACCTTAATGTGTTCTGCTGTTTGTTCACACTCTTCTTTAACACGTTCAAAACACTGTAACTTCTCATTCAAGTGCTCCAGAGTTTCCTGAAGCTGCTTCTTGTGTTGTTGTGCAGCTTCATCGATGGGTCTGAATCTGTGGTCGGTGTGTTTCTCTGAATCTCTGCAGACGAGACACACTGGCTGCTGATGGTCCAGACAGAAGAGTCTGAGTTTCTCTGAGTGCAGACGCAGAAGCATGTGAAGAGCTCTGGTCTCTCTCCTGTAAGAAGGTCTCACACAGGTTCTTCAACACCAGGTTACCAGGTGGTTCTGACCTTGAAGATCTTCTCTTACAAAGTGGACACTCTTTTACTTCTTTGTCTTTCCACCAGCTGTTCAGACAGTCTTTACAGAAGCTGTGGCTACATGACAGAACGACAGGATCTCTGAAGACATCATGGCAGATGGAACAGCAGAGATCCTCTTCTAATCTGGAAGCCATTGAGTCTCCAGGTGAAGCTGAAAACAGACAGTCAGTCAGTGTTAGGATTTTAATAATATAATTAGACACTATAGCCCCTAAAAGGATTGATTTTACACGCACCATGTTTTTTACCTTAGCAGAAGGAATTAATGTGTGTGTGTCTGTGAATGGCAATGAAACTGAACTCTAAACAAATGCATTATGTTAGACAGGGGGGGGGGGGGCAGGGGCAGTTTGGGCTGAATATGGGGAAAATGTGTGGCCTTTCACATGTACTTTAGTAGCCGTTGCTGGCTGGTTTTAATCTTGAAGTTGGTTAGTGTGTGTGTGTGTGTGTTTGTGTGTGTGTGGTGGGTGTGTGTGTGTGTGTGTGTGCTCACATCGCAGTTTAAGTCTCGCACCTGTCTGATAATGCCTGTTTTGGAGACTGTACATCTGTGGCATACAATACATTGTACTTTAACTTGTTCTCATACCTAAATTACTATATTACAGCCTAAACTCCATTAGCTTTATTCAACATCACACATACATGAATGCACTGTTTTCTTAAGAAACTGTGACTACCCTTAGAAAGAATTCAGCAGCTGCCACTAGGGTCTGAAGGACAGATAAAAAAAGGCGTTGTTTGTCTAGAAAATGCGCATGCCATACTGAAGACTCACAAGCCGTCGGCCGTTCAAGGCTGTTTTAAAACACCAAACAGAAATGTGAAGTTTTTGCCCACAACGGTCAAGGAGGGGCGAACCTGGGAGCGGCTCCTCATCTTTCGCAGACTCCAGGGCCAAGAGATGGACCAATGAAGTTCTACCTACTATTATAATATTGCACCCGCCGTCCGATCGGGGCGACTCTTGACTACCCCGTGTTACTGACTTAGCCGAGGCTGTGTATTGAGTGCCCATAGCTTGTGCACAATCGCTATGTGCACATAGCTATGCTGTACCTTTTCATTGCTTCTGAATAAATACTTTTTGAACCAAACAGAAACCGAGGCTCTTCTCATATCTCGGTATAAAAGAACACGACATCAGTCACAGCTCCACGAACTTCACTGAGGTTCACTTCCCCTCTGAGTCGAGGTGTTTGTTAAACTCACGGTCAGTGTGTGGAGCGTCGGCAGGTTGTAGCTTCACTCTTCTCTCCTGTAGCTGGACTCACTCAGGACGTTTGGTCTGGTCTGGTTTGGTTTGGTTTGGAAGGTGAATGTGATCGTTGGTTTTCACCTGCGTCTCTTCAGGGAGGAACAGATGCTTCCTGGTTTCTCTGGTGTGTCAGGACACGATTGTAAAAAGTTTATTCAAGCCTTGGATTTGATACTGGTCAAAAGTCACTTGGCGCAACAAAGCTCACACAGACAAGAGGCTTGGTTGTTAAAATAGCTGCTTGAATATGATTGTGATCTGCTCAGTGTTCAAAGTTCAGAGGAAGTTCTGCTAGCGTGAAATGAAGTTTAAATATTATCAGGAATGCGGGGGAGGGGGGGATGATCTGTGACGTAACTGCAGAGCTGAAGTCTTATTAAAGAGACAGAAGCAAAGTGCAACCAAATGGACACAAGGTCAGAAATTAAAAGAGGGTTTTATAAATTCAAATCAGCTCAATTTTGCTCATTAATTTGTGTGGAGTGAAGTATAAAGTATGACATCATCAAATGATCATATATATTTGACATTTACATAAAACAAAAAGCACACAACTCATTTGAGATTGTTTTATTTCAGACACTACCTTTGCCAATGCTCTTTATTAATTTTATAATCGTTCTGACAATCGTTTGATTTTAGAAATGAAATTCAAGAAAATCATCGTTTCATTATAAACCAAAACGATGTTGAGCAGGCTTTCCGTTCTACAAAGGTGAGCCCCTACTTGAACAGATCTATTAGTCTGTATGTAATAATAGTGATGGCGCCACCTACTGGCAACAGGAAGTAAGCTTGTTTTACAACTATCATACGTTTTACATAACATTTTCACAGTGTGATCTGGACTTGATAGCGTGAACCGCAGTAGACACAAAACGCATGCAACGCCGAGCCGTGTTCCCGCCCCCCCGATCGCTCTCTCCACCAACCGCAACAGGTCCCGAGTTGCATGTGCTCGGGCCCGTTCAGTGCTGCAACGTAGCCCTAGTGTTATATTTACATTTCAACTTGAAAAAGGTCTAAACTCTCTTTCTGTTTTATAGATTTTATTATTTTTATCACAATATTAAAATCACATCATTCACTAGGCTGCTGTTGAATAAACACTTTTACAGACAGAATCATTTTGGCTTCATCACATCAAACAACAATGTTCATATATGTTGGATTATTTCATATGTGAACAGACTTTATGCGATTAAACATGAATCATATCTCATGTTGTAACAATTCGCCTTGTTTAGGAAAAAGGGAAAATTACTACGCTATTTTAAAAGGAGCACGGGCGGACCTGTCCCGCTGTGTACGGGTGCCGCCGCCTGACCAATTTACAATAAACGAATAATATTCTACAAGACCGATAACCTTGTCATCGGCCCGCACCACATATGAACTAATATATATATAAAACGAAAGAAACCCAGATTGTTTTCATAGAATTGTCTGTATTGAAAAAAAAAACTCAATCATACACACGTACCCCCTGGACGTGTGCCCGCAACAAAGACCAAACATGAACATAAGCATACAATTTACACAATTTCCGTACATCAATATTTCCCCACCCCAGGTTCAAACAGTCCCCAACAACGTCCCAAAGCTAACGTATGCAGGTGTGGCGTGGTGAATCCGCAAACATACCAAAACTGGTCCACGCTATCCTCACCCACCTTGAGCGCCCGAAAATAGTTCAGTCCTCGCGGTAATCCTTCAAAGTGTCACCCCGGCAATAATCCCGTTTCTTCGGGGGTTAAACCCATGTAGGTCTTCAGGACCGCAGTTGACTCGAACGTGGCTGGTCCTCTGCCGGCCCGCTACCCAAAACAACCCCCCTGCCGAGACGTCAAATTCCCCTCATTTATCACATTCGATGTTAAAGAAACCATTACATATACCATAACACATTCAATAAACTATACATACGGGATCCCTTCCCTTATCCTTATACTTTAAGGACTCTGACAGTTTGACTATGTACAGAACTATAAACATTAGGTAGGAAGGAGCAGATTTAACTGTCCCCCTAACATGTTTCCTGTACATAAAGGGGAACTTAGGTGACCTTTACAATGTGTGAGTTTTTAATAAAGTTTGTTGAATGTGATCAATGATCAGCTGTTATTGATAAATGTGTTTTTAAAGTGGGGTCTTCATCAGTTTGCTCGACTTCATGGATCCACACAATCTAACTGATAGAAAACATTTTCCATAAAAAAAAAAACAAACCGAAAATAAAAATCAAAATAATGAAATCTTTTTTCAACGTGGAAAGTCCCG
>VCHM03000253.1:0-17500 GCA_006182925.3 Reinhardtius hippoglossoides
TTTCAGATACAATATGTAATAATTCTTCATTAAAAAGACCAAAAAGAACTAGACCTGTGTTTTATTCAATAGAATTGGAGCTAACAGGACGACTTACTACGTTTCCCCCCGCCTCTCTGTCTGTCAGTCGGGGGGGTCACACCCCCGACCTGATGAGATACGGGTCGGGAGAGAAACCAGGAAGTTTGGTGTTGATGGAGAATATTTGATCACTGTCTTTAATAATGTTATAAAACGTTTTCTGTTGATTCCTCAGAATAAATCACGGACCTTGATGTCCATGAGCGTCTGTGATCCGGTCCCCGAAGGAGCCCGTTGGGCCGTGAGGAGCACGGCGGTGGGAGGTTCCCGAAGGAGCCCGTTGGGCCGTGAGGAGCCCGTTGGGCCGTGAGGAGCACGGCGGTGGCCTCCCACCTTCAGATGTTCACCTTCTCACCACGGTGCCGCCACTGCAGGTGAGTCCAGGGGTCTGACCTCTGACCTCAGGCTCGGATCCTTTATTCCAGGCAGGAGAGAGGACAGAGAGACGGAGAGAGGCCCCGTCAGGAGGAGACAAAGCAAAGGACATGTAGGTACCTGCACACACACACAGCACACACAGACACACACACACACACACACACACAACACACACACACACACACACACACACTGTAGTCTATCAACCCACAACACCCCCCCCCCAGCCCACAGCCCTTCAGACACATCCGCCCTCAGCTCTCTGTGTCCTCCTCTGGGATCCTGGACGAGGAGATGGAGCGTGGGAGGAATGCTGCGTACAGACGCACAATATTTACTGTTATCGTCTGCATATGTGTAATTTCTGATGATAAGGGCATTAAGAAAAGTTTTGACTAAAAGCAGATAGACAGATGGATTTAGATGTGTCTGATTTCCACCACACGCTGAGGACAGGAAGGGTTTAGTCTGTTTTAAAATACATGTCAGGTCTGTTGTGTAAAATCTTATAACTTACACAGAAATCATTCATCTTCCTCTGTTCCTCACTTCTGATATCGACTTTCTGATCGTCCTGCTTCAAGGGAGAATTTCTCCTGATCCACAGATCAATGTTTTCACCTTCACTTCACTGTGACTTCATCTCTTAGGGTTAGGGTTATTCATATAAGGTTGTTTGTTTAATGTGTGCACTCCTGTATAACCGGGATTTGAATAAGGCGTTAAACTCCTGACCTGAACCCATGGGCCACACCTTCATCCTTCCTTCTCTCCTTTCCTCACACACTTCTCTTTTTTCCAGCCTCTCATTCATTCTGACTTTCTACTTCTAAATTCCCAACTTCTTCATTTGTGTGTGTGCGTGCACTCAGGGCCCAGCAGGGGGTAAGTGGGTTCATTGACGGAGCAGTTAGCGGTTTCCACGACAACAAGTGGCCAATCCCTCACTTCTGTTTCGGTCTCCGTGGTAACCAGGAAGTAGATTAGTTCTAGAGTTCAGGGAGAGAGACGGAGAGAAAGAGAGGATTAGTGAAGTGAAACGACAAACTGTGTGTGATGCTGATCCAAGGCCGCTGCTTTCACCTTCCACCCAAACGTCTGATCCCTCTGCCGTGTCGAGGCGTTGTGTAGAAACTGACCGTGGAGCTGCTGCTGTGTGTGTCTATCAACTCTCAGAGGGTCGCTCGGTGAATCTGCAGCTTGTTCCTGTTTCACGTCATCGTATTGTGATAAAAGATGTAACCTGACAAACAGCCACAGGCCTTTTGAACGTCCTGTGGGTTTAAGGATGGATTGAAAGAGAAGAGTCGGTGGTTCAGTTGATGAAGTGAAGGATCAATGTAGACGACACCGGCTCCAGATGTGTGTTCAGTCTGAGCTGGGACCCCGAGGAATGTTCTAGTGTGTCAGTGAATTAAGCTCTGATGCATTAACACATTGTGTGTGTGTGTGTGTGTGTGTGTGTGTGTGTGTGTGTGTGTGTGTGTGTGTGTGTGTGTGTGTGTGTGTGTGTGTGTGTGGCAGTCCACAGGTCACAGCTCAGCGTGTGCTTGGCAGACGATGGAGGAAGTGAATGTGTGAGTCTGGTTTGTGTAGACGACACAAATATGGAAACAACTTCACCTGTTGGACGAATGTTTGTAACTTTCTTCTTTTTCTTTCTTGAGGGGATTTGTTTCTGGAAAAATAAATACATCCTTAATAATAAACACCTAAGCAGCTGTTATCTGTGTGTGTGTGTGTGTGTGTGTGTGTGTGTGGTGTGTGTGTGTGTGTGTGGTCGAGAAACTCTTTCATCTTCTAAAGTGGTTCCTGTAGCTTAATTAGATAGCAGTGCTCCAGTGTCCATGAGAACACACGCACACACACACAGACACACACACACACACACACACACACACACACACACACACACACACACACACACACACACAGCTGCTCAGGTGTTTCCTGGAGGTTTCATAGGAATAAAAACAAAGTCTTTGCATCAAACCTGAAATGACAGATCTCCTCCTTCAGTTCAGACCAATGACAGAACATCTGATTTAACGTGTCCTTTGGTTGGTCCGTGTCCCGTCTGCTAACATGGAGGAGTCCTGTTTATCAGGGGGGGGGGGGGGGGGGGGCGTGGTCGATCTAAACGCTTTGGCCTCACTTTTGAAAGCCGTCACGTTCAGGAAGCTGAAACCAGAACCTAAACAAAGTGTGGTTTGTGGAATAGGGCGGAGATGTTTCAGTCGCGCACTCGATGAGTCCCCTGTTCCATGAACCCACTGGCCTCGTCCACAGAAGTCTGTTCCTGACAGTCCACAGAGCCCGGTCGAGTGTGTGCTCGTCTGTGTGTGTCTGTCCTGACCAACTGGTCGTGTGTGTGTGTCCCGTTTGTTGTGTGGTCAGTGTGTGGCTGTTCTGCAAGAGTGTGAGATTAATGACAGTAATATCCTGTATTATTGTTATAAGCAGTAGTAACAGTTATTATAAACTCATTGTCTACCTGTAATTATCACAGGGTTGTGGATCATAAAGTGTGTGGTATAAAGTAGTATAAACAACAACAGATGAAGGAAGAAAGCAAACTAACATGTTTATTATGATTATTGCACTGGTGATGAAGATGAGCCTTTCATCCATTTATATGTACATTTGTATAAATGCTGATTAATGTGCATTCTTCAAACAGAGATCAGAGGACAGATGGATGGAGAAGCTGAATTATGTATAAAACATTCATCAGTCCGTTGTAGGTGTGAATTGAATCTATATATTATCTGCTGTGTTACGACAAGTTAAGGAAATTAGGTGAAATATACTTTATTCAATGTGCACTGACGGTGGAACATATCTGTATTATTTGAATGGTTATAAGTATAACTTCCTTTCTACATCTTCTCTGGTGTTTCTGAATATCATCCAGTTTGAGGCTCGAAGTGCGCGGCACATTAATAACAATGACAATAATGAAAGTATATGAATATGAGGTTTCTGTAATGACTCATTCACCCAGTGGGGGGGTTGACCCCTCCTCCAACCACAGGGAGGGTGAGGGGGGGGGAGGGAGGGAGGGAGGGAGGGTGAGGAGGGTAGAGCGACACACACACAGGAGGGGGAGAGAGAGGACACTGACTTCGACGCGCTGCGCTCCGGGACTAACTTCGCTCCTCTTCCTCTTCCTCGCTCCTTGTTCCGGCTCCTGGTGCGTGTCTCCCCGGCTCCTGGTGCGTGTCTCCCCGGCTCCTGGTGCGTGTCTCCCCGGCTCCTGGTGCGTGTCTCCCCGGCTCCTGGTGCGTGTCTCCCCGGCTCCTGGTGCGTGTCTCCCCGGCTCCTGGTGCGTGTCTCCCCGGCTCCTGGTGCGTGTCTCCCCGGCTCCTGGTGCGTGTCTCCCGGGCTCCTGGTGCGTGTCTCCCCGGCTCCTGGTGCGTGTCTCCCCGGCTCCTGGTGCGTGTCTCCCCGGCTCCTGGTGCGTGTCTCCCCGGCTCCGGGCTCTTCTCCCCCCGGCTCCGGGCTCTTCTCCCCCGCCGCCCTCCCGTCGGAGCGGATCCGTGCAGGTGGACAGTGATGGCTGTGCGCGGCGCCCCGCGGCAGCTGCTGCTGTGGCCGCTGCTCCTGACCTGCCTCTGCCTCGCCGCGGCCCAGGAGCTGCCGAGCACCGGGGTGAACGGCTACAGCCTGCACCCCCCCTACTTCAACCTGGCCGAGGGCACGAAGATCACCGCCAGCGCGACCTGCGGGGAGGACGACAGCGGCAGGTCGCTGCGGGACCTGTACTGCAAACTGGTCGGAGGCCCGGTGTCCGGGGACCCGAGCCAGACCATCCAGGTGAGCCCGTTACACTGAGCCTTATCACAAAGGGAACTGAGTGCAGCTTAATGAAGCCTTATAATATAACACACAGTTTGACCTGGAGAGTGTTCTTCGTGTAACATTAGTATTAAGTGATATTCGAGGCTCCTACAGCTTCTCTGTTTGACTGGACCCTGATGCTGAGCTGTTTAGTTCCAGTAACTAACTCTGGTGATTCTGGTGCATGCTCGGCTGTATAAGTGTTATAATATCACCACATCATATTTCTTTATAGGCTCTAAGGTGAAATATCCCATAGAGTTGCATTCCTTCAGTTTTTCTATTAACATAAATTCCTCTAAGAGAGATATAATGTTGTTCAGGACGATACAGACCATGAATAAATCAAATAACTGAAACCATAAGCCCAACGAGCTTCATGGTGTTCACCAGCGTCGGCAGCTGGAAGGTTATTTCCTCCGATTCAGGGTTGGTCTCCTGCTTGATCTTCTTATCTTGGAGAAGCTTTACTTCAGAGTCACTGCCGCTCTTCTTACTTCACGTTTTGTATGTCATCAAACTTCTGGTTGTAAATCCCAACCCTCATGTTAAAGGAGGCGCCGCTCCCTCGAGTGTTGAGCAGAGGAGGTCAGCAGGGATCTCCCTCTGCTCCCTCGGCCACCTCCTTATTTCACGCACTGCTTCCTTTGTAGGACTTGGCAACACTTATATAAGGAGCGAGTCCACAGACGCTGATAACCACCACGTGCAGATGAGTTGTTAATGTGGTGATGAGTTTGTGAGCTTGTAAAAAGAAACAGCAGGAGCAGGAGCAGGAGCAGGAGCAGGAGCAGGAGCAGGAGCAGGAGCAGGAGCAGGAGCAGGAGCAGGAGGCCTGTAGTGTGTCTGACATGAAGCCTCCAGGTATCAGGAGTTCCCGCCACAAAGGGTTATTGCAGTTTCACGGGTTAACATTAAATCCGGCCTGAGGGTGATAACATGCTGGCTGATTGCCCTCTCTCGCTCCTCTCTCTCTCTCCCCACCTGTTCCCTACATTCCTTGCGGTGACTGACCCGTGTCGTCCAATCAGACCGGGTTTACCCGCTCTGTTACCGCGAGACCGGCGCGATGCTTCCTCTGGAGGCGATGGCGGTCGTCAGGCGTTCTTATAACCAGAGTTGTTCCACTTGCTGCTGCAGCACAGGAATCAATAAAGTCCGTCTGTCATCCATCTACTTCTGATTTAATGTTACAGAACACGTGACATGCATATGACTCATCAGCCCTCAGAGGTTAGACGGGCCCAGATGTTGAGATCCAAGTGGTTGGATCAGCAGGCAGTTCAGGGTCCGAGGGCTGTTTGCTGTCCTGAGAGAGGAAGGGCTTCAGTTTCTAACTTAGAGTAAAACACCAAGATGGATTCTGCTAAGTAACTTCTAACCCATGAGCCCGTCTGCTGTGAAACGTTGTTCTTTACGAACACAGACCTGGACCCGACTACATGTGACTCACTCCCCCCCCCGCGGAGACAGAACATCGGGTCTGATCTGCTTCAAGTGGACATGTTGCTGCACAATGAGCTGAGGAAAGAAAACCTGGAAGATCTGCTCATTAGCTCGAGGAGCTCTGCTTTATGTGTTCGGGATGAGAGGGTTAGTCCACTTTGCTGAGCTATTGTGGGTCGGCCCACTTGTCCTTTCACTGCACCCCCCAGAACAACACACGTACGCACACACACACACACACACACACACACACACACACACACACACACAGTCAGAAAACACACGCAGGTTAATCCTATTTTGATTTGAATGTGAGATGTGAGAGTGTTGTTATTAATTAAAATCAGCAGGAAGACGTGTGTGTGTGTGTGTGTGTGTGTGTGTGTGTGTGTGTGTGTGTGTGTGTGTGTGTGTGTGTGTGTGTGTGTGTCGTTCCCTTGGGCTGGATTTTAAAGCTTCGTCATCGTCTTCTTTACATTTTTGCTGTCTATAAATAAAACGTGCGTTTGAGCGTATTAGTGCTGATCAGAGGAGTTTGAAGCCGAACGTGTGTCGACCTGTTGTATCTGCTGAACGTTCAGGGAGCTTCATTATCCAGAAACACCCCCAAGATGATATCAGTGAAGTGTTTCCTCTCCTGAGGGTGAAGGTGTTGGAGAGCCGTGTCGTCTGAGAGCTTCTTACTGCTGCAGTTTGAGTTGATGGATGGAAGTGAGACGATTGTGTTGTGGAACAAAGGGTTTGAATCTCCTCCGTCTTGTTTTGGCTGCGTCAGAAGGCCGACGTGCCTGATCTCCCCTGGTGTTGAAGCTGTGGTGAAACGCAGGTGAACAACAGTCTGCAGGAACCTCTGCGTCCTTTCTTCATTTCTAAAAGTTCCAGGAACATTTGGTCCAACCAAGTCCGTAGATCCCTCAGTCGAGAGACGGAGAGATGTACTTGTTCAGCTCCAGGTGGAGGAACACACGGAGACGCTCAGTTCCCGGTGGCCTTTCGGTTGATGAGAGAGGAATGAACGGATGACGTGAAAGAAAACGGAGAGAAACAGTGTGAAAGAGAGTTTGACAGCTCTGCAGAACCCCCCCCCCCCCCGACGTCTCACTCCACCAAACACACGCTCCTTTAGAGATGTCACTTCCTGGCTGCGAGTTCCCCATGAGGGCTTTCTGTGCAGCGCCACCTTCCTTTTTAAAACACCTCGATTCCTCTGCATTCATCGCTGGACCGGAGGTGGTGTCCTGCTCGCTCACGGTTGCCTGGTGCTGTGAGCGGCTCTGTGCACAGCGCGAGAGCAACTAACACCCGGTGACACGTTCAGTACAGATACAGGAGGAATGTGGAACGCCGAGCTGCCTGCAAGTGGGAGGCACAGTTTATAATCTGCAGACGGTTAATTGTCAGTGAAGCACAACTGTAAAGTCCCTGATACTGTTTGAAATCGTGATTAATCATTTCTGATCTATGATGGAACTTCTTCTGAGATAAATATTAATAACAGGTGTAGATATAATCAGGTGAAAATCTAATCTAGATGCAATGTGGATACATTAATATGCTGGTTGTAAATGGAGTCATTCAACAGTTAAGTATATTCATGTAGAATATTAAAACGTATTCAATCCAAATTGGTCGGGAGCAAAGTGATGCTAACGCTAGTCCGACTGATTTAAAGAAAGGTCGTATGAATGATTATAATAATACAAATTCATTCAGTCTGAAAACCAGAGAATCTCAGGATGATTGACAGCTCTGGGAGAGACGCGGTGGAGGGGTGGAGTCAGAGGCCGAGCAGTGACCTCTGACCTCAGCGACCTGCAGTGATTATATCTTGTAACTCTGCCTTTGGTTCGGGTCCCTGCTTGTTTAGTTTATGCTAACGCTTACACAGCCAGCAGGGTTCGGGGCAGAAGCTCGGACCAGCACACAGGGACCATCTGAGAGGGAGAAGCTCTGGAACCAAGGAGGTGGAGAGGCCACTTCAAGTGGACACGCTCACGCACCATTCACTTCAGCTGCAGAACCAGAACCAAGAGATTCTGTTGGAGATGGTGTCGCTCACAGATGTTTGGAACTGAAGGATCTGGATTGGGCCGTCTGCTCTTTGATTGGTGCATCTTGGTTTCACTAAGGTGGCGTCCGCTGTCCGAGCTCCGTCTGTCGGAAACTGAATAAAGACCTTTTCAAACCTGAGTTCTGGAAAGTTCCTCTAGTTAGTGTTTGTCCAGTGAAGCAGCTGCAGCAGATTGTCCGGGTCAGACTCGTTCTGACCCGGACCCGGGGTTAGAAACCTCATCAGCACGTCCACTCGCTCTCTGGGAAGCTTCCACACATCGTCCTGCTGTTTCCTCACATGGACTCACGAGCACATGTTACCAGGAGGCTGCAGGAGAAGATCCAGAACATGTCCAGAGACACTGACTCAGACACTGACAGAACCAGCAGAACATGTGAGGAACATGTGAGGAACACGTCAGGAACACGTCAGGAACATGTGAGGAACACGTCAGGAACACGTCAGGAACACGTCTGTGATTCAGTTCAAGTCTTAAAGCAGCGTGAGTGACAAATGAAAGCATGAGAGCAAATTGCTGTCTTCTAAACAAGGGGTACGACTGTGTTTCCTTGGCTCCTCCCACTGAGCAGGGCTGGTTGTGGCTGGAGTCCGAATGGGGATTGGATTCATGAGACGGGTAAAACTCACAAGCAGAAATCTAATCCCGGCTGGAGCCTCGCTGCGAGTGTGTCCCCGTTCTGTGGAGCTGTTAGAAACCTGACCCAGGTGCTCCAGGGACAAACTGAAACCGATCTCCTCCCTTCAGGAAGTGGCAGTCTCACTGAGGTGTGTGAATCAATAACATCCTGTCTGAGCTCCTCCATCATTCCTTCTCCAGAAAGTGCCTTTTATTCTAGAAACGAACGACTCCTGCTGATGCTGCGTCCTCCAAATGTGAACGAGAAAGTCCCGACGCAGTAAACGGCACAGAGAGGTTCTCGCGGCTGCTTCTCACCCAGAGTGTTTCAGTATCTGTTAACAGCACGTCCAGGACACACGGTGGACACCAGAGCACCTGTACGCGTTTCTACAGTTTGACTCCAGTGTCGTTTTCAACCTGGTACGATTCCTATTTGTCTTCTCTGTCTTCTCAGGGCCAGTACTGTGACATCTGCAGCCAGGGGGAGAGCGATCGGGCTCGTCCCATCACCAACGCCATCGACGGACGGAGCGCTGGTGGCAGAGCCCGCCTCTGTCCCGCAGCACGGAGTTCAACGAGGTGAACGTCACCCTGAACCTGGGACAGGTAGGACGGAGACACACTGTGAGACGGGGTTTCCCGCGCTGCTCTCGCTCCTCCTCCGTCGGGAAGCAGCTGGCGGAGGATTTTAGTTTGTTGCTCCTGATGATGACGACGTGTCCGGGATTCGTCTTTTCTGTACATTCTGGCATTTTCATTTGTTTTTAGATGAAAAAGTCTTTTTCTGCAGCACAAACATGTTTCACTTGTGCTTTTTGCCTTTGTCTGAAATCTCCTGGACCCAGTTTCCCTCTCTCTGGTAAACTCTGCTACTTGCTGGTAAACTCTGTTTGCTACTTGCTGGTAAACTCTGTTTGCTACTTGCTGGTAAACTCTGTTTGCTACTTGCTGGTAAACTCTGTTTGCTACTTGCTGGTAAACTCTGTTTGCTACTTGCTGGTAAACTCTGTTTGCTACTTGCTGGTAAACTCTGTTTGCTACTTGCTGGTAAACTCTGTTTGCTACTTGCTGGTAAACGGCCTCTCACATAATGAATGATGAATAAATCAGAACTCCGCCTCCTGGAGTTCAGCCTGAACGCTGCAGGCTGCTGATTTAGAGCTGCTGGCTTTTGGCTGGAAGCTCAGTTTGTTGTAGCTGCTGTTCATTGACTCGTGAGAAGGAAACACACTCGCACAAACATGTGGCTCGTTTACACACTCGCACAAACATGTGGCTCGTCTACACACTCGCACAAACATGTGGCTCGTCTACACACCGACACACACGGGGAAACTCTGAGGAGCCATGTTGTGATTCTGAACGTCGCTCTGGAACAACCTGGTTTCTGAATGTGACTCTTTTGTGTCGACTCCTCTTGAGTGCCCTCGTCGTTGGTAAATAATTCAAAACTAGAACAGTTTTAACGATGATTTAACGTTTTGATCTCATGATGACGTCCGCACGTTTCTTTATGTTTCTATATTTATAAATCTTTTGGATCAATATATTCAAATGTTTTTTGTGTGTCATTTATTATAGTAAATTGACTTTCAGAACATTTGAGCTGAGGTTGTATCTGTAGTCCACGGAGAATCACGTTATAGTTCAACTTCACTTAACTCTAAATAGATTCGTCCTAAATTTGCAAAACCTGCGCATTTTACTTTCCGTTTATTTCCTGTTGTTGACGCAGGAAACTTGACATCAGATGAAGTCAGAGTTTGAATTCATCACATGAATCATATCAGCAGGTTTTCATGACTTAAAGGAGAGAGACAGTAAACATGGAGGTGAAGGGGCTCTCGTTACCAGGTTTCAGTTTTGTCTTGAAAGAATGTAGGTGGGCTAAGGCCAGGGATTATGAGTGTGGTGTGTGTGTGGTGAGTGGTGTGTGTGTGTGGTGTGTGTGTGTGGTGTGTGTGTGTGTGTGTGTGTGTGTGTGTGTGTGTGTGTGTGTGTCAACCCCCTGCCTCTGGCTGAATGAAAGACAAAGAGAGGAGGGAGAGATTGGAATGTCAGTTAACCTGTCTCAACCCGTAGAGGGGGAGGCTCGTTAAATCACCCACCTGCCCCTCCCTCCCTCCCTCCCCCCCCCCCCCCCCCCCCCCCCCCCCCCCTCCCTTTACGTATACGTAGTAAACTGGAACATATATGATCCAGTAGAAACTTCCAGATCCTTCGTGTTCTGCTGAATTACTTTAGTGACACAAGCACGAGTTCCCGACGCTTCACCCGATGTCCAAGGACGAGATAAGACGACGCGTCTCAAGGTGAAGACAGAATCCAGCTCAGTTTGATTTCCTCCTCGTCCGACTCGTCCTTCTTCCTCTGTTGTTTTCTGTCGTCCGTCTTTTTGATTCTTTAAATAACAACCCCCCCGCTCACTCATTCAGTCTGTGGTCTTCAGATAACACCGGCCCAATATAGAACCTTTCTATCTCCTCCACTTTCCCGTCTTCTTTCTTCTGCTATCTCCTCCTGGCATTCTTCTTCACCATCACCCTCTTCCTCATTAGCCCTGCTCCTCCTCTTCCTCAAGTATTCCTACAAGAGTAAGACCACTCGGCTGTTGTCTCCTCTTTCTACTCTTCATCCTCTCTTCCATCTCCTCTTCTAGCGTCTTTCCCTTCGTGTCCTCGTCTTTCCAGCGTCTCATCTTTCTCCTTTTCCACAATTTCTCAGTCTCCTTCTTCACTTGGACTCAACAATGAGCTGGAATTTGGAACATGTGACTTCACAAAATGTGTTTTTGACGTTTTTTGAGATTGATAAAATGATGAAGTGATGACATTCTATATCCAAAAGGTCAAAGGTCAACTTCATTGTGACGTCATAAATCTCTGGTCACTATTTAACATGACAAGAGGAGATTATTACCATGTTTCCTGAAACGTGGCCTGAGACACACAAGCTTGAGGGATAAATCCTTTTGATGCAATGACAATATTGCATAATAATATATTCTACTTACTGCTCATAATCCACCGACATCAGGTTTAACTGCAGCTGCGTTCTCAGGCAAGAACCATGAGGTTGTTCTTCAGTTTTCTGTCCGAGTGATTTATGAGAACTTGAAGCTCCGTGGTGTGAAATGTATTCTGCTAATTATCAAACCTGCTCTTCAGAAGGATAACAACTAAAAATGTTTTCTGTTTAGAAAAAGATGTTTAGGATGAGAATCTGAAAATAATTATGAAAAGAGATGAAAACTTTCTGGAGATGCACGAGGCAGAGCAACATGCATCCTCCACGATGAGGTCGGACCAGTGGAACGTGTGCGCTCAGATGTGTGTGTGTGTGTGTGTGTGTGTGTGTGTGTGTGTGGTGTGTGTGCACGCAGCTTCATTCCTCAGGTGTGTGACAGTGGAAGTGTTGTTATAACAGGTGAAGGAGACGAGATGGAAAAATCACGGAGAGCAATTATAGGCCGACGGCACGAAGGAGCAATAAAAACAGTTCGAAGCGAAGGTGGAGGAAAATTCACAGGAAGGGAAGAGGAGGAGGAGGAGGAGGAGCGGAAGGAAGGAGAGGAAGAACACTGAGCAGAGGAGGAGGGATGGAAAGAGGAGGAGGGGGATGACAACAGGGGATGTGTGTCAGCCTGTTATTAGAGAGTGTGGTGTGTGTGTGTGTGTGTGTGTGTGTGTGTGTGTGTGTGTGTGTGTTCTTCAGGTGAGGTCCTCTCTTTGTCTTCACTTCTTGAGTCACAGAATTTGTCTCCCTGTCATCAAACCTGCCAGAGACGTGATCTGAGTGACACCCCCGAGCCTCCAGCTGATTCCAGACCTGCACTGGCCTCAGGAGAGTCTCCAGACCTTCTCCTGAGGGAACACACAGGTCAAGGGTCACTTTCTGTGGATCTTCCAGGAGTTTCCCGCTGATTGTGTAGCACCAGAAGCATTTTGAAGCTATTTGAAGTTATAAAAACCACCTAATGAACTGAACCCTGTTCTTTGATTTGGGTGAACTGACCCTTTAATCTCGCTTCTCAAACTGAATCAAACACTTCCCTCGGAGCTTTGTTCCACATCTCTCACTGCCGCGTCTTTCGTTTCCTGTGTGATGACAGATTTCTCTTTGGCACAAACACACATGCGGTGTTGATCCATTGTTCCCCGTGCGTAACAGACAGTGTGTTGCCAACTGCTCCCGATTGAAAGCTTCCTGCCATTGATGTGGCGTGAACGTTACCTTTAAAGTGGCAGCCGGCTCCGAGGTCACCGCTCGGCGCCACTCGGAACGTTTGTGACGGCAGCTCAGTCCAAACCACTTCGTAGGTTTGTGTACAGGAACCGTTCCTGAGCCTGAAGACGCACAGAACCGACGACCCAGTTCATCTCTCTGTTCATCTCTCAGTTCATCTCTCTCTGTTCATCTCTCTCTGTTCATCTCTCTGTTCTGTTCATCTCTCTCTGTTCATCTCTCTCTGTTCATCTCTCTCTGTTCATCTCTCTGTTCATCTCTCTGTTCATCTCTCTGTTCATCTCTCTGTTTCATCTCTCTGTTCATCTCTCTGTTCATCTCTCTGTTCATCTCTCTGTTCATCTCGTTCTGTTCATCTCTCTGTTCATCTCTCTGTTCATCTCTCTGTTCATCTCTCTGTTCATCTCTCTGTTCATCTCTCTGTTCTGTTCATCTCTCTGTTCATCTCTCTGTTCATCTCTCTGTTCATCTCTCTGTTCATCTCTCTGTTCATCTCTCAGTTCTGTTCATCTCTCTGTTCATCTCTCAGTTCTGTTCATCTCTCAGTTCTGTTCATCTCTCTGTTCATCTCTCTGTTCATCTCTCAGTTCTGTTCATCTCTCTGTTCATCTCTCTGTTCATCTCTCTGTTCATCTCTCTGTTCATCTCTCTGTTCATCTCTCTGTTCATCTCTCTCTGACTCTCACAAAGACTCGTCTGTTGAGTGCTTCACTGACTTCACGGACTCATGATGGTGAGAAACCAAATGAGACGAATCAAGCTTCTGTCTTGTTCTTGATCTGTGGTTGAAAAGCACATGAAGCGTCTCTGTGTGACTTCACTGTGTCGTCGCTCTGTTTTCTCCGTTGCAGTTTTGTTTTTATCTCTGAATAGTTCTTTCTGATTTGATGATTTACATGTTGTCATCATCATGATGTATTTCTGTGTCTCCTCTTGTTTTTGTCTCTTTCTGTTGCACCAGTTTCCATCGTGACTCAGTCGCCCGCTCGTCTTCGTCACATCTTTTAATAGCGCTCCTCTTTCTGTGTCTTTATTCAGCTCCTTTTCTCCTCTGTAGCTCCCTGGCTTTTATTTTGGGGCTCGCTCTCTTCATCCCTCTCTCCTCGCCTCCTCCGTCCTCTGCCGCGAGGCCTATTTCTGACGTCCTCTGGTTTCCCCGTCTGTCCCTCTGGTTCGGGGTTAATCGTTGCCTCTGACACTCGCTGTCCTCACACAAACACACAAACGCTGACACACAGCGCACATTTTTCAGTCATTCATTATGTGTACTGGGCAGGAAAATGAGCGGCGGGGGGATAAGAGGAGCAGAGAGAGAGGGAGGCAAATCTGACCTTAATAGGAGAGATTCAGCCTCGAGTGAAAAGAGAGAAAGAGGAAAGAGAGAAGTCGTATTTAAACCAGAAAGAAGGAGGGATGATGATGGATGGATGGAGGGAGGGAGGACAGGAGGGAGGACAGGAGGGAGAGCTTGCAGTTGGAAATAGTTGCTGATATTGTTGTCGCTGATGCCAGGGTGTGTTGACGTTGGCAGGTTAACACTCACTCGCTCACTTTTAGCTTCAAGCTTGTGAGACATGAGACATGAAGTAAAACTGAATCAAACTTTCATCATCTGAAATAAAACCCAGTGTTTTGAACTGGTCAGTGTCTAAACACTGGAGTGTCTCTTGACTGGAGTCAATGTGCATCAATTTGCTGAAATACATGAAACAAACTTCAGTAGAAGAATCGCTGCAGCTGATCGTCCTGTGCCCCGGTGCATTCTGGATGTTGAAGTTTTACCACCGTTTGGCCGAGAGGGGAAACGTAGTTCTTCCTGTTTCCTCCGGTCAGGTTGTTTCATATTATTTCCATTATTATCATCCTCCCAGAAGTTAATTACTATTTTAAACATTTCTGTATGCTGTTTACTTCAGTTCAACCTGTTCAGTGATGCAATGGAAGGAGGAGGAGGAGGAGGAGGAGGAGGAGGAGGAGGAGGAGGAGGGGGGGGGGGGGGGGGAGGGGGAGGAGGAGGAGGAGGAGGAGAGGAGGAGGAGGAGAGGAGGAGGAGGAGGAGGAGGAGGAGAGAGGAGAGAGGAGAGGAGGAGAGGGAGGAGGAGGAGAGGAGGGAGGAGAGGAGGAGAGGAGGGGAGAGAGCTGGAGGCAGGAGGGAAGAGAAGGACCGGGAAACAGAAACAGAAAGGAAGCATTCATACCCTGTGATTAAAATGTCAAATGCTGTTCAAAATGGGTGTGTGTGTGTGTGTGTGTGTGTGTGTGTGTGTGTGTGTGTGTGTGTGTGTTGCACCTCGGTCGTGCATGAGCTCTGTTCCAACCTGCTGATCTGTCACAGGTCAAAGGTCATCGTCAGGCTATTCTGTTTTTAACTTCCTGGCGCTTTGAACTCCCTGACCGCCCCTTACACACACACACACACACACACACACACACTCACACACACACACACACACACACACACACACACACACTCGCTCACTCGCTCGTTGCCCTTGTCAACTTATCTCTTCACCTCTTCTCTCCCTGAATCTTCTGCTTCCTCTTCTTCTCTCTCCTCCGCTCGTCTTCCTCCGTCTCCTACTTTTAAAGTGTGAAGACACTTTACTACTTTCACATGTTTATGCTAATTTGAAAAGAATCAGTTAACACAGTGGAAGTCCTGGTGCTGCAATACAAACAGTTCAGAGAATCAGTTAATCAGTTAGATGATTCATCTCCTTCAGCTCTGGTCCATTAAGTTGGACAGGATGAGCTGTTCCAAGATGTTTCTCTGTCCGTGTTTGAACCCTGTGGCACTGGAGGGAAAGCGGACAGTCGCGGTCGGTCAGATTCGGTTCATGGTTCGATCCCCGGCTTCTCCAGTCTGTATGTTGTTGGTCCGTCAGTGAGACAGATTGTGAACATGTGTGATATAAAAGTCTATAGTAGTGAAAGTGACTGGTAGTGAAGTGTTCTCAGTGTCGTTCAGAACTAAACGATATTCACATGAATCATGTGAATAGTTGTTGGACGCAGCTCCTGATGAAGTCTCAGTGTTTGTCCTCAGCGCCGTCGTCTTCTGATCTGATCCCATCACACGTTATCACAGTGCGTTCCAGAGAATCTATCAACATGATTTAAAACCCTCAGCGATGTGTTGGCCTCCAGCTGGAACGACCCGAATGTCCATTCAGCTCCGTCCCTTTGTCCTCTGCTGTTTGCTCGGCCTCACAACCTCCTTTTGATGCAGCAGCGGACATGAGCCTCCCAACGACTCAGCATTCAGTGTCCTCCTCAATGGGCCTTTACACACCCTTGTGTCAGGGAGAGCGTTGGGCTCAGTCATGAAAGGCTGCGGTGAACAGACCTGGAGGAAACAGTTGGTTGTGAATGGCGGCTGAAGTGACTTGGCGGGGACATAATGGGACTCAACAGGAAAGTAATGACTAAAGGACATTCGATTCTTTATCCGCCTCTTGAGGAGCATCGAGCCAACCGGCAGGGACGTCTGTGTTTGTCCTCATTAAAGTCTGTTCCTCTTTGTGAAAGATAGAGATGTTCTCCTGCTGCTCCTGGTGTTTGGAGGATGTGAGCTGGTTCCAAGGTCTTTGTGGACTGTTGACTCATTCTTCACTTTGTAGACCAAACAAAAGCCTTTCAGACCAAACATCAAAAACAAACACTCAACCCACTTCCAGTCGGGTTGAAATGGAATTTAAGCACAAAATGCTTCAACCGGTAAATGTTCTGTTTTTATATTGAGCCGTTTTCAGACTTGAACTCTGGTCGATGGCGTCGGATCCTCTTCTGTAGTTTGTGTTTGTCCCGTGAAGAAGCAGCAGGAGATTGTCCGGCTCCGACTCTCTGTCCTGCTGCTTCCTCACATGGACTCACTCTGACATGTCACCAGGAGGCTGCAGGAGAAGATCCAGAACATGTCCAGAGACACGGACTCAGACGTTTGTTCTCACACACAGAACCTGCAGAACATTTTGCTGAGGAAGCAGCAATAAATCCAAGAATAAACTGGATTTTATTTAAAGTGAGTAGAGTTTGCAACAATTAATCAAACCCTGCGATGCGTAAATAAGACAGTTCTCCACCAGCTGCTTTCTAAGATGTTGGTGATTCCATGTGGAGGAACTGGCGTCCCATCACACGCTGGTCCGGATGCAGACGTCCAGTGGCTCCAGCTGCAGTGTGAGGACAGTGGGGAGCTTCCTCTGGAGACAGAACCCAGACAGGAAATCACTTTGTGCCAGGAGCGTCCTGAACCACACCAGTGACGGGGCCCAGCCACACTCAGAATAGCCTGATGCTAATGTCTGCCTGCTATCACACAATGAGCTCATTCAGACTGAGAGAAGAAGTGGAGTCACATTCAGACCGTTTCAACTGGAGCAGAACCCTCAGTCTGGGTCAGATGTTCAAACTGGATTAACCAGCAGCTTGTTCCTAAACCTAGTCTTAGTCTTGGATCCGAGTTCTAACTCTGTCTCGTCTTCTCCTCCTCGTCTTCTCCTCCTCGTCTTCACCTCCTCGTCTTCTCCTCCTCTTCTTCACCTCCTCGTCTTCACCTCCTCGTCTTCTCCTCCTCGTCTTCACCTCCTCGTCTTCTCCTCCTCGTCTTCACCTCCTCTTCTTCACCTCCTCGTCTTCACCTCCTCGTCTTCACCCCCTCGTCTTCTCCTCCTCGTCTTCACCTCCTCGTCTTCACCTCCTCGTCTTCACCTCCTCGTCTTCACCTCCTCTTCTTCACCTCCTCGTCTTCACCTCCTCGTCTTCACCTCCTCGTCTTCACCTCCTCGTCTTCACCTCCTCGTCTTCACCTCCTCTTC
>VCHM03000254.1:0-21608 GCA_006182925.3 Reinhardtius hippoglossoides
TGCACGAGGCTGTTGTCATGGTGACACAGACAAGACACAAAGTGTGAAGGACACGTCGTCCAAATGATCCGTTCAAATTCCACCAAACATATTTATGGGATATACTTTATACTTATGTGCTCGTAATCAAATTCTACATATTCTAAATATTATATATGAAGCAGTCTTGTTGTAATCAATAGTTTCTCAGCTTGATCACAAACTAAACTCAGGTTCTGTCTGAAACACAGTGAAGGTGCAGCTCAGGTTTTACAGGGTGAAAATAGAACAAATTCTTTACCTAAATATGATATAAAACAATCATTAAATAATAAAATACGATAAATAAATCGTAATTTAATCTCAACCATTTTCTGCCATCGTCGCTCTCTGACCTGTCGCTGGTAAAACAAGTGTTTGACGAATTAGAAGCAAAAATAAATGATTGATTTTACACTTGTGCTTCTCCGACTGTAACATGTGAAAAATCCTTGTGTAATCACGTGTTTATTGTATTTTAAAACGCGCACAATCAGGCCAAAGTCGTGTAATAAAGATTGAAGCAAAGTTCTCGACCCTCTGACCTGTTTACCTGGAGCGTGATGGATTCATCCTAGCAGCACCACCTTGGGTCTTGTGATGTGATGCGGCACCGACATGTTTGCGTGTCTCTCCTCCGCAGCCTTCGCGTGTCCCGACACTCTGCGGTATCAGGCCTGTCTGCCGGCGTGCACGTCTCAGTCCTGCCCCAACCACGACTTCGACTCCGACCCCGACCAGTGTTCAGGCCTGACCGAGGGCTGCGTGTGTCCTGAGGGGGCGCTGCTCCACCGGCCCTACTCCGCCCTCTGCATCTCACCCGAGAAATGCGGTGAGTCTCAAACCGGACGTCACAAAGTTAGATTATGACGACACAAGGTTGTGAAGAAAATCTGAAAATGAATGAATTACCTTCAGTCTTGATTTGAGTCAGTTTTAAATGTACGAGACCTGTATAATAACCTCCATTTTAAAAGGAAAATATAAACATTTTGTCGGTGTCTCTGTAATTTCTTGTTTTTCTCAGATAAAGTTTTATGCAGAAGTTTTGACACGTTAATAATTTTGTTGATTGATGTTTGGATTGAACAGAAGGAAATAAAACCTCTGCAGAGTCTGTCTTCAAACATCAAGCCACTGTTACGTCAACATTTTATGAATTTAAAAAATGTAAAGAAATGATAATTGTGTGTGTGTGTGTGTGTGTGTGTGTGTGTGTGTGTGTGTGTGTGTGTGTGTGTGTGTGTGTGTGTGTGTGTTTGGTCCAGGTATCACTCATGTTGTGGCGGGTTTGGGTTTAGATCTAAAAAAACAAACAAGAGATAATTAAAACTTTCTCGAAGTTCACTCAAATCACCAAAGAACCTTTGGAAGGACATTTCCCAGATGGATTTCTCAAAGCCTCAATAACAATATGCCTTGTTCCTTGGTGATTTGGATGAACTGACCCTTGGTGCGTCTTATTTGTTTGTTCTGTGTTTTTGTGACGTGTGTATTGTGTCATGTAAAGAGCCTCTGAGCGTGTTGAAATGCACATGTGTGATCTGCATTAATATAGTTGTTGTTACTCTTGAGGCCGCAGGTCCACGTTCTGTCCGGGAGGATCCGAGCTCAGAGCTCCGCCTCCCAGCCCGTATCCGTAGCCTTTGGGCCCATATTTCTTGCCGTAGCAGGACTTGCAGTAGATCTCGGACTCGTGCGCTGCCATCGTGGTGCTGTCCAGCCCTTTTCTGCAGCTCAGCTTCAGTCAAAAGGAATCCTGCTGGTTCTTCTCTCTGTTGTTCCAGCTCCTCTCATCTCAGACGCTGCCCAGCACCTCACAGCACTGGTATGTGATGTTCCAGGAATAGAGGCTTCACTGACACATCTCACACACAGAAGTCAAACTGTCTGACAATGAAACGCCGCCGCAAACTTCTGAATATTAATAATATCTCATGTGGAGCTGAGTCCTGATGTTGATGTTCACGTCAGAAAGGAAAAGAGTCTGATGAAGTCGATTTAATTCCACCTCTACAAACTGAAATCAACAAAATAACCTCATCATATTTAAACATCCGCCTCGTGATAATAACACACAAACTCTGGAAATGAGATCTTACCTTGAATCACAGTCCAAACGCTTCAGTCCTGTGGCAGTGAACACGCCCGGCTGGTTTATATATCCTCCATCCCACCATCACCACAGTCCACCGGTGACACTGCAGTGAGAGCATCCTCCCAAAAGAACCTGTGACAGAGCGGAGGCCCTCTGACCCTTCATCACGGCCCCGGAGACGCCTGAACGTCACCGACGCTTGTTCATGGGCCCACAGACACACACAGGGAACTGGACTGTGTGTGACAGCTGCTCGCACGGAGGCTTCGATGCTGGATTATCAGCATAAACGACGGGAACTCAAAGCACGTAAATGACAACTGCAGACGCACCAGTGACCTCGTGCTGCTCAGAACACACCAGGAAACTAAACAGCTGGTTGGACGGACGCAGAATGCAGAGAATCTATTGAGCTGCTTGGTCTGAGGGAAGCTAAATGAAGAGAAGGTGTTTTTTTACTGTTTCAAATGTATTTATCATCTGTAGTGAAGTCATTTAAAACCTCTGGAGTCTATACGTGATTTGTCTTGTGTGTTTTTTGGGTCCAATATGTTGAAACATTTATTTTCAGAAAAAAAAGACACCGAACATCAGCAAGGTGAAACTAAATTTAACGTGGCATTTAAAACTGGCTGTAAAAGCCGAGGACTCTAAAGGATTCAAGCAATGAATAATAATTAATGAAGAAGCTGGCTGGCTGCAGTATGATTCATAAATCTTGCCTCCTCCATGTTAGTAGTTGGGATCAGAGATATTTTGGCTTCATTTTTGATCAACAGGACGAAGTTGAGACGTCATCCATCTTTATTTTACAGTCCATGGTTCAAAGTTACTGTTCAAACTGCTGTAGCGCCACCTACCTGTCAGCCTGCACACTCTCCACATCTCCTCCCATTGTGCCTGGTTTTTGTAAATAACTAAATTTCCTAATGTTTGAAAATGTTTTGCAACATCAAACACTTTGAGATTTCCCTCTTATTAAGACAATACATTGTAAATGTACTGATTACACAGATCTTTTAGATAATCAGAGGGAGTCAGCTGAATGAACTGATTTGAATCCAGCAGTATGTGGAGCACTTTATTTATTTATTGGAGTTCGACAGAGCAAAGCTGTTTTTATTTGGTGGAAACATTTGGTCCAAGCGGAGAAGAAACAAACCGAACTTTGATTTGGTTCAATTATCGATGACAGAAAACACAGGGAGAGCACGGTGGAGCGTTATAGATGCATGTTCCTCTGTGGACCAAACTTCTTTCTGTGTTTGTTCATATCAAACACTGGATATTTTAAAGTTCAAGAGGATTTTATTATATAAATGTACATTTGAATTTTCAATAAATATCAATAACAGATTTTCGTCTGTTTATTAGATAACAGGATGCTGTACAATATAGATGATGTTATCCCTGGTTATTACTATTATTATTATTATTATTATTATACTCATTGTCAGGTTGTTCTGCTGCCCCCTGGCGGCCAAATTTCGACTGAGCCGACAACAGGTCTTGATCCTGGATCAGTAACAGGAGACGCTCCCAGTCAGGACAATGATCCGACTCCGTCAATTATTAACTAAATACCATCCCAATAAAAAATGAACTGTGAACGTGAACCAGTTCATTTTCATGTGTATGAACTGGACTTTGAACTGGTTGTTTTCAAGAGTGAACTGGTTCAACAGGGAGGAGGAGCATGAGAACAGGGAAGTGTCAGACTCCATTTTCACTGGGATGAGCAGAAGGAAGAAAAGTGAGCAGGTGAGTGTGAACACAACTTTATGAAAGTGTTACTGTCCCCCCCCCCACAGCTGGCACGTCCATTAGGTGGACTACAGACTCGTGTTTTCCAATGCGTTCACAGTGTCAGAGGTTTCCACCGCAGAATCTGGCGACTTTCCAAATCCTCTTGGCGACGTTTTTTGTCAAAAGCGACTTTTCCTGGTGTTATGGAGACTTTCCTGGTGTTATTGGAGACTTTCCTGGTGTTATTGGAGACTTTCCTGGTGTTTTGGAGACTTTCCTGGTGTTTTGGATACTTTCCTGGTGTTATTGGAGACTTTCCTGGTGTTTTGAGACTTTCCTGGTGTTTTGGAGACACTGACGTGAAAGCACGTATCGTTCTGCAGTTGCTGTCCTCACCGAGCAGCGGGTGCTGCCGGGAGCACCCCCCACAGGCGGTCAGCCTCACAGGAGCCTCGCGCAGAGAGGAGAGCCACGCTCCGCGTCCTGCAGACTGATGATGAATCGCGCGTGCGCAAAGCCGCCGCTGATCCCGCCCTGTCTTGCACAGCGGGATGTAAACGTCAATGTTTCTGTCACACTAAAGTAAATCAGTGCATTTGACTCACACAGCCTCAGTCACTTACTCACCTCGTCCACTGTGTGTGTGTGCCTCTCGGTGACGTAAGCTAATCATCTAGCTAGCTAGCTCATCATGTCTCCTTATCACAGTTCCACCCAAAGCAAGCTGCCATTAATGAGTAAGAAAATTGACTCTGCAAAAAAGGCTGAAGCCACCATGGCATTAGCTATTGCCGAACACAGTTCCATGCTGGCATGTGATCACATTGGGGAAGCATGTAAAGCTGATCTCTCAGACTCCACGGCTGCTACTCACTTCAAAATGCACAGGACAAAGTGCACGGAAATGATTAATGGTGTTCTAGCCCCATACTTTCTAAAAAAGTTGGTCACAGATGTGGGTGACCAGCGTTTCAGCCTCCTCCTCGATGAGTCCACAGATATAAGTGTTTCTAAGTACCTGGGGGATGTGATAAGTTACTTTCGTGACACCAAACAAACAATTGTCTCAACATTTCTTGGGCTTGTTGAGTTGGAGGAAGGAGATGCCAGATCTATAGCCCGAGCTGTTGTGGCTTTCCTGGAGAAGTGTTGTCTTAAAAAAGAGAAACTCCTGGGGATAGGGACTGACAATGCCTCCGTTATGACGGGGATTAACAATGGGGTTCATAAAGTGCTGAAGGAGTGAGATTTGGAAGTTCAGGGATGCAGCTGATATCAACCCGTTTCAGGAACTTCCCATGGCTGCTGTGTCTGTGTTGTCCTTGCCACACTCGAATGCTGAAGTCGAGAGATTATTCAGCCAGATGAGTGTGGTAAAAAGCAAACTTAGAAATCGGATGTCCTTGCAGACCCTTAACTCCATCCTGTATGTCCGATATGGTCTGAGGCTGTCTGGTGAGGCTAGCTATGAGCACAAGCTGCCTGATAATGTTTTGCAGCTTTTTGGCACATCAGCTTCTTACTCATTTAAGTCCGCTCCCTCAGTTGCTGAACCTGCCATAGAAGGCCTTGACCAGAATGAAGATGACCTACTCTTTCTGTGAGCCAGCACAGCATGTGTGTGTGGAGGGGGGTCTGAAAACAAACAAACGACGAACCTGATTAGGGCCAGACTAGTTACCATAATTTTCTCACATTTCCATTGACTGTTTTTTCTAATGTCTCTTTTTGGTCCATTCAGATTGTTATTGTTGTCAAGTTAAAACCATTTATACAAAGAAATGTATTTTTTTTTTATAGTTATGGCAAATAAATGTCATGTTTTACTGTGACTTGTTTTGGCTCCTAGGTGGAGCATAAGGTTAGAAAATAAACCAAACTTAAGAAAACCCAAAACAAATTTTATAAAATAAAAACTTTAAAAAAAAACCTAAGTCACTGCCAGAGTGTCTCTTTTGGATCACTTTGCCGGTCCCAAGCCCAGATAAAGGAGGAGGGTTGGACGTAGAGCTAGCAATTCCACCCCACATAACAGTCTTTTGATTAAATTTGATATTCTAACATTTAACAATACAGGACCAAATTGATTCATGTAATGTGGGTCTAGACAAAGCATTAAAGTCATGAAGTTATTTTGAGAAGTGATGGCCTATTTCAATGGCAAAATCAACTGAAGAAATCCCATTTGTAGTTCTAAACATATTTAGGGTAACATATTACTCCTCTCTCCTACAGCGTCCAATGATGCAAATTAGGCGATGACGTCATTTATTGACTTCTAGCGACTTTTAGGACAGCCAATAGCTACTTTCCTTACTGAGGAGTTGGCAACACCGCTGCTTCAGGACAGACGGACATTAAAGGTCCGGTCTGTGTCCGAGTCTCTGTCCGAGTCTGTTTCCTCCTCGGACCTGCGCTCACTTTACACTGTGATGGAAATTCATCTTGAGATTTGAAATAATGAAATTCTCAGACCGGAGTTGCCTTTGAGTCTTTATAATAGTAAACTCTGCAGAGGTTACACAACAAGCACGGGTGCTCAAAATGGAACTGGCCGCAAGTTCACAAAAGCCAGAACTTATACAAAGAGACGTTTCATAAAACATAATATGAAAAAAGACATGAAAGACATGAGATCATCATCCGTGCCTGTCCGTCCGCTGTAGCAGTTGGAAGAAAAACATCACCAAATAAGGGCATGCACCCTGTTTATCAAGGTCATAGCAGTGAGACACTGGTCAGTTGAATTTTCCACTACAACACTTTAACAGAAACACGGATCACAAGTTATCAGGACACGGACAGGACTGACGTTCACTTTGTGTTGGTTTGATTCTCTACAGTTTATGAGGCACAACTTGCGACACAAACCGGGACGTGACTCACACACACACACACACACACACACACACACACACACACACACACACACACACACAGAGTCAAGTGATTTCCAGTAAACGCAGAGAGGAGGAGCAGCCGGTGAAGTGTTTAGACTTTGTTTAGACTTTGTTTTAACTTTCACAAGCAGAGGGAGGAAACGTGAAGTCTGAGGCTGGTGAGTGTTCAGCAACATTAATATTATTCATTCATATTATTTTACTGTCACAGACTCTGAGTCAGTTTTCTACACGTGGACTGTGGAGAGAAGACGATTCAGGAGGAACTTCTGTCAGTCAATCAACAGTTTGACTCGACACTGTGATCGGCAGAGTCCAACACATTAAACCTACAACTTTCTCAGGTTACCGTGACAACAGGGAAACAGTGTAGGAGGGTTGACTCTGTTATATTTGAAGAAACACTGAGTTTATGTACCTGGCTTCATTGTGTGTGTTTGAGCTCACAGTGTTTTTCCACTCAGACTGAAGATGAGTGGTTATGAGGAGGAAGCGGAGGATGGAGCCGAGGCTCCAGGGTTCAGCTGTGTGTCTCTGAAGAGTGACCAGTCCATGGGAGATCCTCCAAACTTCAGTAATGAACCTGGACCCTCACACACAAAGTAAGAGACCTGCTACAAACATGTGAACCTCCAAACTGAATCCTCAGAGAATGAACCAGTGAATGATGTGTTCTGAATAAAAACATGTTTGTGTTTGCAGAGGTCAGGACCACAGACTGAGAGCAGAGTCTCCAGGGTCCAGCTGTTTGTCTCTGGAGAGTGACCGGTCCATGGGACCTCCTCTAAACCCTGGACCCTCACACACAGAGTAAGAGACTGTTTCTACTGTGACCTGCTCTGAAGAGGATCTAGTTCCCTCTAGTGTGGCCCCTGCATTAGGACACAGCTTCATTGAAGTTGGTGACTAATCTCTCAGAATCACTCAAAGAGCTCAGACCTCCACCAAGAACCAACACGCTCCTTATGAAACCACTTTGAAATTCTCTAGAGACTCATTTTTATTTGGATCTGCACCAAATTCCCCCCCCCCCCCCCCCCCTGATCTGGTTCACAGACCACATCCTTCCTCCATATTTACTTGGAATCTGTTCAGTGGTGTTTTATAATCCCATTAACGAACAAACCAACCAACACACAAACATACAGGGTGAAAACAAAACCTCCTTGACAGAAGTAATGACAACCTGTGACTGTGACATGTGAGTTATCAGGAAATGTCTTCACAGGGAGAGGAAGAGGAGTCATGTTTCTGAGGAGGAGCAGTCGTCCTGCTGTGCTTCCTGTCAGGACGTCCTAAAGGATCCAGTCTCCACCAGCTGTGGACACTGGTTCTACAGACAGTGCATCACCTCATACTGGGACCAGTCTGGTTCTTCAGGAGACTCCTCCTGTCCCCAGTGTGGACAAAGATCCAGAACAGGAGCTGGAGCTCAGACAGCCGGTCAGAGCAGCACTGTACATGTGTCTGCTGATGTCTTCACTTCTGACAACAGCACATGTTGTTTTATTTTGTTCCTTCATACAGCATCAACATTTAACATCGTTAGAAAAGTACAAAGTTTCTGTAGTTTTTCTGTATCTGATGAAAACAATCAGCAGATTCTCAGATTCTGTCTCTGATATTGTTTCTTGTCTTTCAGCAGATCGTGGTCTGCAGGAGGTTTTAGATGAACATAAGCTCAGTCTGAGGAGATGTGAACATGTGACTGAAGGAACTGATGAAACAGGAAGTAGAACCCTCCTCAACAGGATCTACACTGAGCTCTACATCACAGAGGGACAGAGTGAAGAGGTTAATACTCAACATGACGTGAGGCAGCTTGAGACGGCTTCCAAGATGAAGAGCCTCCACGACACTCCCATAGAGTGCCACGACATCTTTAAAGCCTCAACTGACCAGCAAAGCAGCATCAGAGTCGTCCTGACCAACGGCGTCGCTGGCGTTGGAAAAACCTTCTCGGTGCAGAAGTTCACTCTGGACTGGGCCGAGGGTTTAGAAAACCAAGATGTGGGTCTGCTGACTGTGCTTTCGTTCAGGGAGCTGAACCTGGTGAAAGACCAGCAGCACAGTCTTCTCACGCTGCTCCGTGTTTTCCATCCAGCGTTACAGAAGCTCACGGCAGAGACGCTCGCTGTCTGTAAACCTTTGTTCATCTTTGACGGCCTGGATGAAAGCAGACCTTCTCTGGACTTCAACCACAAGAAGGTTGTGTCTGATGTCACACAGAGGTCATCAGTTAACGTGCTGTTGACAAACCTCATCCAGGGGAATCTGCTTCCCTTGGCTCTCATCTGGATAACCTCCAGACCTGCGGCTGCCAATCAGATCCCTCCTACATGTGTTGACAGGGTCACAGAAGTACGAGGCTTCACTGACGCCCAGAAGGAGGAGTACTTCAGGAGGAGATTCAGTGATGAAGAGCTGTGCAGCAGAATCATCTCACACATCAAGACGTCCAGGAGCCTCCACATCATGTGTCAAATCCCAGTCTTCTGCTGGATCAGTGCTACGGTTCTGGAGCACATGTTGACCACAGACCAGAGAGGAGAGCTGCCCAAGACCCTGACTGACCTGTACTCACACTTCCTGCTGGTTCAGACAAAGAGGAAGAACAACAAGTACGGTGAGGGACATGAGACGACTCCACAGCAGCTGACGGAGGCTGACAGGGACGTTCTTCTGAAGCTGGGGAGGCTGGCACTTAAACATCTGGAGGAAGGAAACATCATGTTCTACCAAGAAGACCTGGAGCAGTGTGGTCTTAATGTCACAGAGGCCTCAGTGTACTCAGGAGTTTGTACTCAGATCTTCAGAAGAGAGTGTGTGATCTTCCAGAAATCAGTCTACTGCTTTGTTCATCTGAGCGTTCAGGAGTTTCTGGCTGCAGTCTACATGTTCCACTGTTACACCAAGAGGAACACAGAAGAACTCAACAACTTCTTGGGAACATATGGAAACACAGACCGTACCTTCTCCCTGGATGACCTCCTGAAGAGAACCATGAAGAAATCCCTCACCAGTACAAATGGTCATCTGGACCTGTTTGTTCGCTTCCTTCACGGCCTCAGTCTGGAGTCCAACCAGAGAGTCTTAGGAGGCCTGCTGGGTCGGACAGAGAACAATCCAAAGATCATCAACAACCTGAAGGAGATGCAGAGTGATGACATTTCTCCTGACAGAAGCATCAACATCTTCCACTGTCTGACTGAGATGAACAACCACTCAGTTCATCAGCAGATGCAACAGTTCCTGACGTCAGAGAACAGATCGAAGGAGAAACTCTCTGAGATCCACTGCTCAGCTCTGGCCTACATGCTGCAGATGTCAGAGGAGGTTCTGGATGAGTTGGACCTGGAGAAGTTCAACACATCAGACCAGGGTCGATGGAGACTGATCCCAGCTGTGAGGAACTGCAGGAAGGCTCTGTGAGTCCAGACATGATCAATAACATGTTCAATCAGTGTAGATGAGTCGTTCTTCAAATACACTCAGTGTTAAATGGTTCTCATTGTTTTGGGCAGCATGGTGCTGCAGTGGTCAACACTGTTAGTGCAGCCTTTCTGTGAGGAGGATGTTCTCCTGGTGTCTGCAGGGTTTTCTCTGGGTTCTCCAGCTTCCTCCACAAACCCAAAGACATGTAGATCAGAGTTAGGTTGATTGGAGACTGAGATTCAGTGTCAGCTGAGATTGGCTCTAGGCCCCTGAGACCTCTAAAGGAAGGATAAGTGGCTACTGGCTGGTGTGTGTGTGTGTGTGTGTGTGTGTGTGTGTGTGTGTGTGTGTGTGTGTGTGTGTGTGTGTGTTTATACGTATGCATACTTAAATATATGTATCTAAATTAACGCGTTAACGCGGGTTGATTAATTTGTGCAATTAACGTGTTAATTATTTTAACGCATTAACGCATGTGCAGAATGAGCCGCTCCATGAACCCCCCCCCACTCACTCGCTCAGAGCGACACACGCAGTGAGATCAGAGCTCGTTCACGTGAAGCAGCCGCTCAGTGACTTTGTAGAAGTGAAACACAGAGTTTCTCTGGTCTCAGCTGCTCAGTGATCAGCTGCTTCATGATCAGAGCAGAAGCTGCAGCTGGTTTGTACCGAGCTGGAGTTTCTGTGTCCTCCTCCACTCGGCTCTCACAGTCAGGAATCAGTGTTAAAATGAGCGACACGCAGACACACGATCCGACTCCATCGATTCAGAACCAAACACATGACCGGACGTTTGTCACCTGAATCATCCCAATAAAAAATGAACTGTGAACGTGAACTAGTTCATTTTCATCTGCATGAACTGAAGTTGGAACTCGTTCTTTTTAAGTGTGAACTGGCTCAACACTGCTTCTACAGATGGGCTCAGATTCAGATTTCACATTCACATTTAATTGTGTAAAGGTTTGGTTGTTTGTTTGATTTAAAAAAGAAAAGAAAAATGTTTTAATCAAAAATTATCAAAGGCTAAGAAGCCCCGATTGTTTAGGATAAAGGTTCTTTGAGTTTTATAAAGATATTTAATGTTCTAAATAACATCATCCTATGTTTGCTCAGAGGCAAAGCAAAGAGACAGCCACATTTAATTATGGTGTGGTATGTTTTAGTTTGATTTTATTGTATTTTTCAATCTAACTAACTATCATTTGGACTTGTCATCAATAACAAAACTAATGTTAAATGTATATATCCACCTTCTGTCATTTATCTTTCTGTTCCCACAACAATATACAGAGATAAAGGGGATTTTTCAGGCATTTAGAAACGGTGATTAATCAGATAAATCACAGCTTCTCTGTGTTTAGGATGAGAATCACTGACTGTTCCTTTAAACTGAAGAAGCAGAACTGGAAAAATCGTTTATTCTTCTTTCTTGTCAAACTAGAATTCCCACCCTGCGTTTGTACGCCACCACCAACCAGTGCAGTGTCCGTCCCTCCAGGTTCCTGACATGTTGCATTCACACTAATATGAGGTCACTGTAACCTTTGACCTTTGACCACTGAAATCTAATCAGTTTATCTTTGAGTCCAACTGGTCAAAATGTGAAGAAATCCCCTAAAGACAGACTTGAGACATCATGTTCAAGAGGCCAGAAACATGTTGTGTGGCCTTGACCTTTGACCTTTGACCACCTGAATCTAATGAGTTCCTCTGTCAGTCTAAACGAACGCTTGTACCAAATCTGAAAGGATTCTCTTGAGGAGTTTTTAACATGTTCATGAGGCAAAAAGGGGATTTACCAGGGTGAGGGTCAAATGATCACGTTTGTGTGAACAGATATTTTCTTTAATTACAGACTTGATGGTTGTCGACTCTCAGAGACTCACTGTGAAGTTGTGGCCTCAGCTCTGAAGTCAGACCCCTCACATCTGAGAGAACTGGATCTGAGTGTAAACTCCCTGCAGGATTCAGGAGTAAAGCTGCTGTGTTCTGGACTGGAGAGTCCAAACTGTGGACTGGAGACTCTGAGGTCCTTAAATCCTTCTTCACTTTTCCAACTTTCTTTCTTATTGGGTCATTATTTATTTAAATGGTCCCAGTTCTGCTCTGCTCACTGTCCCTCAGTCATCTGTCACTCACCCAGCCTGTCAGTCACGTCCACCTCATCAACTCCATTCACCTGCACTCACCTGCTCCTGATCACAAAGAAAGTGTCAGTAAATAACATGTGGACTGAGGCCGAGCACTCGTCGTCCTCAGGTTTTCAAAATAAGACTGTCAGGAGCCATCCCTACTTTAAACAGTGTTTAATTACACAAACCTGCTCAGTGACCAAACACACAGAGAAGAAGCTAATGAATGAAACAATGGTCCAACATGTCTGATCTGATATTTATCTTCAGTTCACAGACTGGACTGAGGTCAGCAGCATGTTGAGAGTCTGTGTTGACATGATGACGATCCACAACAACAGGAGGACACATTCAAATATTCAAATTTCTTTATCCAGGTTGAAGAGCTGCAGACTGTCAGAGATCAGCTGTTCTTCTCTGGCTTCAGCTCTGAGGTCAAACCCCTCTCATCTGAGGGAACTGGATCTGAACTACAACGACCTGCAGGACTCAGGAGTGAAGGAGCTGTGTGGTTTTCTACAGAGTCCAACCTGTCGACTGGAGACTCTGAGGTCAGTTCACTGACTGACTTTTGTAGATCTCATATCTATAATACAGCATTTATACCCAATTGATCCCATTTAATTCTAATATAACATAATTCATACGTAACTTGAATCTATTCATTAATTAATCTGTGACATTTTAAATTTTCAGCTACTTGTTAAAACACATCTGAGTTTAGTTCTGGATTTCCTAAACTGATCTGCAGGACAGAGACCGGGTCCAAATAATATATTTTTACTGAATCAGGACTCGTTTTTAGTCCAACATGTCTGATTTCATATTTATCTTCCATGTTATGAGTCTGTGCTCACATGAATATTTGTATGTTATTTTCACACATGAACTCAGTTTAATTTACAGTTAAGTTTTATCCTTTATCCAGGTTGGAGAGCTGCAGTCTGTCAGAGATCAGCTGTTCTTCTCTGGCTTCAGCTCTGAGGTCAAACCCCTCTCATCTGAGAGAACTGGATCTGACTCTAAATGACCTGCAGGACTCAGGAGTAAAGGAGCTGTGTGGTTTTCTACAGAGTCCAACCTGTCAACTGGAGACTCTGAGGTCAGACATCATGTTTTATTGTTGAAGGTTCAGTTTGGGGACATCTAGTGGTGACGTGTCATGTTGCAGCTGAACACCCCTCACCTCACCCTAGTGATGGCGAGATGAAGCTTCATGAAGCATTGAAGCTTTCCATCCAACTGGTTCACGCATGGGCCGAAGCTTCATGGTGCTTCATTTGCTCTACTGCGCCATCAAGTGGACAATAAATGTAAAACAGGCAGAGTGATTATAATGACACCATGGCGTTGGTGTGTGAAGCTTTGAATTGAATAAATGAATGAATGATGTTTGTGATGCCAATACATCAATTATGAACTTATTAATATGGTGTCTGTCTTTGTGATACAATGGCGGGGGTCAAAAGGGAAAGTGGAAACAAATTGGGCAGAGGGTTGTGATGTGAATGTACTTGTGTTACTTGTAACATGTAACACGTAAAATAGGGACAACATTTTATTCATTTCTATTTCAATATTACAACTTTTCCACAGTGCTCGGTTTCAGGCGGCTTCTTTTTTTTGCAAACAAACGCGCAATAAAGTCCCAAGTCCACAAAATGTGAGGGGGGGGGATCCATTGCGTTTCGCTGGCCCTTTTATTTTGAATTGCACACCAAACCCGCAAACCATTTCCTGAAGCAGTCACGTGGTACGGCCGGCTCGCGAGGCTTCGAACGTCATCACATACATCATCAACACAAGCCTCGATACGCGCTTCACAAAAATCGTCCTGGATTACTCGACACACGATTCGAAGCCTCGACACGGAAGGACACATCACTACCTCACCCTCCTCTTCCAAACATGAAAGAAAACCTGTGGTAGCTTCATTTGTCATAGAAACTCAAAAGGTTTAGTTTGTCCAGTTTGGGCGACTGTAAAAAAACATGGCTTCCTCTGTAGAGAGGACCCGCTTCTGATGTAAATATAAAGAATGTAAATATAAAGTATGTAAATATAATGTAGTTAAATATAAATGTCTCATTTTAGGGTAAAGAAAACAACAATTAGTTTCCAACCAGTTCAGAACGCAGCAGCTTCTCACTGGTATTAAACGGCAACATCACATCTCCCTGATCCTCGCTTCTCTCCATTGGCTCCCCGTCCGTTTTAGAATTGATTTTAAGATTTTACTGATCACTTTTAAAGCATCTGGCCCCAAACTACATCACAGAATGATTGACCCCGTATGTTCCTGCACGCAGCCTTACATCCTCAGGTGGATCCTGCTGTTCCAAAGTCCAGGTTGAAAACTAAACCGTGACCGTGCTTTTACCATCAGGGCCCCTCGGCTTTGGAACGGCCCCCTGAGGAAATAAGGCAGAGTCAGTGACTTCTTTTAAATCACTTCTTAAAACCCATTTTTATAGACTTGCTTTTATGTGATGTTGTGTTTTTACTGTTTTTATCATTTTCACCTTTTATTTACTTGTTGATTTATCTCTATTGTCATTTTACTGCTTTTATGGGTTCAAGTTTGTATTTACTTTTCTTGCTTTGCTGTCAAAGCACTTTGTAAACTCTGTTTTTAAAAAGTACTATATCAATAAAGTTTGTTATTATTATTATTTATTCAGGTTGTGGGAGTGCAGTCTGTCAGAGATCAGCTGTTCTTCTCTGGCTTCAGCTCTGAGGTCAAACCCCTCTCATCTGAGAGAACTGGATCTTACTCTAAATGACCTGCAGGACTCAGGAGTGAAGGAGCTGTGTGGTTTTCTACAGAGTCCAACCTGTGGACTGGAGACTCTGAGGTCAGTTCACTGACTCGCTTTTGTAGATCTCATATCTATAAAACAGCATTTATACCCAATTGATCTCATTTACTTCTAATTTAACATAATTCCTCTTCATACATAACTTGAATCCAGTCTTTAATTAATCTGTGACATTTTAAATATTCAGCTACTTGTTAAAACACATCTGAGTTTAGTTCTGGATTTCCTAAACTGATCTTCAGGACAGAGACCGGGTCCAAATAATATATTTTTACTGAATCAGGACTCGTTTTTAGTCCAACATGTCTGATTTCATATTTATCTTCCATGTTATGAGTCTGTGCTCACATGAATATTTGTATGTTATTTTCACACATGAACTCAGTTTAATTTACAGTTAAGTTTTATCCTTTATTCAGGTTGAAGTACTGCAGAATGACAGAGATCAGCTGTTCTTCTCTGGCTTCAGCTCTGAGGTCAAACCCCTCTCATCTGAGAGAACTGGATCTGACTAGAAACAACCTGCAGGTCTCAGGAGTGAAGGAGCTGCTTGATCTAAAGCAGAGTTCAACCTTTCGACTGGAGACTGTGAGGTCAGTAGATGGTTGGAGTCAGTCCATGCTGCTTTCATCAGTATTTTACTAAACACAGTCAGTATCACAGTACAGATCCAGGGTCTGTGCTACCAAGCAGGATTTGTGGTTATCAGGTTAACTTCAGGTTTTGTTTTTTCAGTCCTACGAAGCTCGTCCACTTCTTAACGAGGTAAGTCACCATGGTATCTTAAGATGGACGGCTAACCTGCTCCAGGTTCAGTTGGAGATCAACCCGTATCAAAGCTCCGCCCACTGACCACAGTGACTCTCCTTAAAGGGAAGGATAAGGGAAGTTTAAATCAACGTCTGGTTGGTTCAGTTGATCTCTAACTCACCCAGAACATCTCAATCTCTCCAGACTCATCCTATCACCAAAACACCAGCTTCCTGAAAATAGGTCCATGTGTTTTTATAGAGTAGTGATGTCAGAGGTTTCCACCACAGTGTCAGTGTGTGTCCTCAGAGTCAGTGTGTGTCCTCAGAGTCAGTGAGTCAGTGTGTGTCCTCAGAGACAGTGAGACAGTGTGTCTAAAACTAAAGCTCATTATTGAGGCCACATCCTGGGATTCAAACGTTTCTCATCAAGAAGCTTCTTCTCTTCCACTCGTCTTGTTAGTAAACAACAGATTCAGATCTTGTGGCCCCGAGTTATTTATCTCGTTCACACACGTTATTATATCGTGGTCACGTAATATATTTTTACCAAATGCCACCTGGGGGCGCTGTAACTTACACATTGACACAATCCCAGATGTTTTACCAGCTGTTCTTCCTGCATTTAGCAGCTGTAACTGAGTTTCTTTTATTCTGGATCATGTGTTTGTTCTCCTATGATTTTTATTATGGAAAAGTTTGATCCTCGTTGTGAAATATGAGGCTCTGCTGTCAGTCAAACTGTCCATGTCTGTGATTGGTCATACACAGTAAACCCCGCCCATTTTATCTGCACGTGCTCACAGAGTGAAACATGGCTTCACCTGTAACAGCAGTAAATCCACCTCTCAGGTGTCCACTCTGCACTTTGACATGCAGAGGAAACACACTTAGCGTGTTCATTCCAACACGTGAACATGAAGCAGAGAGGAAGCTGCTCCACCTCTGAACAGGACTGAAGTCCCTGCTGCTCTTTCTACTGGATGTGCTGCATCACTGACTCACAGCTAATGAAGTGAGTCTCTGGAAACACTGATGTCTTCTTCTCTCAACAGTTGGTGATCTTTGTGGAGGTGAGTGTGAAGAGGACAGTGTGTGTGGACGGAGGCTGAGCTGTGTCCTGAGGATCCAGAGGCTGAAGCAGCAGCAGCTTGTGTGTAGAGCGGCTCTGACTGGGCATTGTTGCTGGGAGGCAGAGTGGAGACAGAGCTCCAGAGGAATCAGAGGAGGTGAGCTGCTCTGAGATCAGCTGTCACCCAGTGTCCAGTCCACCATCCTCCCTGTGTGTTCCTGTGGATGTGACACAGCATCATCAGTGGATCTGCTGCTGCTCTGTCCTTTGACTCAGTGTCTGCAGACACACTCACGCTCCTCCACCTCCTCCACTCTTTTATTCACTCTTTTATTCACTCACATATTCTGAACACAAACACACTCAGCAGATTGTTTCTGTTCACACCTACGCTCAATGTAGAGTCACCAATTTATCGAACCCCTAATCTGCATGTGTTTGTGGGATGAAGCCGGAGCACCTGGAGAAAACACAGGGAGAACATGCAGACTCCACAGAGGAAGACCCCATCTGAACCGGGATTCAAACCTTCTTGCTGTGAGGCGACAGTGCCAACCACCGCGCAGCCCCAAAGTCTTGCCCCTCGCTACCGATTGTGTTTATTCACATGAAGAATGTGTTTATTGAAATGACACAACACCAACAGAATATATAAACCCTCTGTAAAGAGTCACATATAGTGTATTTAACTTTGCCTTCATTATTTTCCACCTGTGTCCCTCAGTATGTCTCCACGTGTGTATAACCACATTCTGTGTATCTGTTTATGATCTTAAAGTTCCTGGATTCACGTCACTAATTGATTTAGTTCCACACAAAGTTAAACACATTTAAATCACTTTGAGTTGAAAATCCGAGTTTTGTCTTTGTCACAAAAGATCAAAACTCTGGACTCAAAAATGGGACGTTTTAATTTCTGCATCAGGTGCAGAGCAGTGGTTGCTCTTCTACTTTTTGACCCACAGGTGGCGATGTAGTATAACAGCAGAACATCCCGGTCCAAGCCTTTATATACAGTCTATGAGTCAAACACATGGATCATTTCCTCTGTGACAAACCAGATGTAACGAGAAGAAAAAAGTCTCAGAGAGAAAAGTTCTGTTGTTTCTACTTGTCTCTGCTTTAATGCTCAATAAACATCCTTCCACCGACTTCACTGGAATCATGACTCTGGTTTTCTTTCCTCTTGTAAACAAACAGGTGGAAACATCACCTCCTTGCTGCAGGTACATGAACAAAATCACCAGTTTGACATAATGGAAACAACCAGAAGAAAAGTGAATGTCATATTTACAGAATGAAGAAGAGTCGATGAAGAGCAGAGCATTTTTAAGTCTGAGGAAACTTTCATAAATATTTTACCATATTTAATAGAAAACTGACCCAAGGATGTTTTATATAAACGTAAATGAAGATTCTTCGTCTGTCCAGTTTGTGAATTGTTGCAAAAATAATTTCTAAAACGATGTAAATCTGTTTGTATGTTCTCGACCACCAACTCAGAACAACCACAAGGGGGAGACTGTAGCAGGCCTCTGGGAACAGCAGCATGCTGGGAAATAATTGATGATGGGAGGTTCACAGCAGAGACAAGTGACAGAAAGTGTCTGAGAGATGATGTCCTGAAGACAGTGGACATTTTGGGCCTGTTGTGTTGAACAGTTTGTGTTATTCTGTGGAGACACTTGTCTCAACATGATGATTTCACTGAGTTTATTTCCAAGCCCGTCTCAGTTCTTTGTGACTTCAGGATAATAAATGTTTGACAGAGTCAGTTCCTGACAGGCTCAAGTTCTCACTGTACGGAGAGGTCATCATGTGACTTTGTTATGATCATCAACACACGTGTGTCAGTGTAACATGTGACTGTGACTGCATGTTCATGAACACGCTGCTCTAACATCTGTCCAGCAGATGTTGAAGCTGTGAGGTCCAGTCCACTTCCTCTGCACCAGAGTGAGACCATCATCTCTGCATGGAGCTGTGCAAGAGGCTGTTGTCATGGTGACACAGACAAGACACAAAGTGTGAAGGACACGTCGTCCAAATGATCCGTTCAAATTCCACCAAACATATTTATGGGATATACCTTATACTTATGAAGAAAAGTTAGATTTAAATACAAATTCTCAAATCTTGACTGAAAAGGAGCAGAAGGAAGAATAATCTGATATAATCCGCTGCTCTTTCACAAGACGTTCATGACAAAGTAGTTTCAGGTTTAGGTTAGTTTCAGTCTAGGGTTGGGTTCCGATAAGGTTCATGTTTAGATTAGGTTTAAGTTTGTGTTAGGTTTAACCGCTTTCTCTTCCTCTAAGTATATAATATTTATTTAACATCTACTTTGAGTTTTTAGATTGGTCCATGTCCCAGCTGCTAACATGGAGGAAGTAGGGTTCATGACCTATACTGCAGCCGGCCACTAGGGGGCGATCCAGATGTTTTTGACTTCACTGTGGGAGCTGTCACGTCGTCCATCTTCTTTTACAGTTTGTAGTTCAAGAGAGACGTACAGAAGAAAACTGCTGTCACAGCAGAAAACTGAGCAAACGATCCGTATCACGTCATAATGTGACAAATGAGGTTATGAATGCGATTACAACTCTACAGAGGGGCGAATCACTGGGCCCGGATGGATTCACGGTTGAATTTTACAAGTCATTTGCTCTACTTCTTTCTCCACCTCTACGTGATATGTATGATGCGTCTTTGTCGCTTGGCCTGAGCGACAGATCGGTCAGAAAGACCAGACGCCCTGAAACAAGCTGCTCTGTTTGCTGCATGTTGCTGCTGCTCCCTGGATCCTTTTCAAGAGGAATCCAGTGTTGGGACCTGGTATTTGTGAACTACAGTTCGGCCTACAAGTTTCAACTACTATTGGTCACTCTGGGCCACATGACCCGTGAGGTCACCGGTACAATATAAGCCCCTCTCTTCTTCCTCTTTCCGATTCCTCTTTCAACGCGACCCTCCGAGAGGAGCCCACCTCTCTGTCTGCGCAAGAGGTGCAGCTTTCCACTCACCGAGCGAGGGAAACCGATGACCTTGATAAACAGGGTGCATGCCCTTATTTGGTGATGTTTTCTTCCAATTGCTACAGCGGACGGACAGACACAGATGATGATCTCATGTCTTTTTTTCATATTATGTTTTATGAAACGCCTCTTTGTATAAGTTCTGGCTTTTGTGAACTTGCGGCCAGTTCCATTTTGAACACCACGTGATTGTTGTGTAAACTCTGCAGAGTTAACTATTAAAACCCCTGGTTCCGTTCTGGGGGTCCGCCGCTCCGCTTTCCGGTGTACACTTGCATCTTCCAAGCGTAGCTTGATTTCGCATCGCAGGCCACCCACGACTTGATCTTCGTCTTCTTCGCTATCGCCGTTGTCTCCGTCTCCATCCTCTCTGTCTGCTTCTCGGTCTGCTTCTCGGTCTGCTTCTCCATCTCCTTGTCCGTCCGCTTCTCGGTCTGGCTCTTTCGTGTCCTCTTCGGGTTCAGAGGATGGTTGCTGGGAGAATAGCTGTTGGAGAACCTGTTCTCTGGTGAAACGCTTCTGACGTGACATCTTGCCATGGTCCGTGAGAGAGTGGCACACTAATGTACCCCCCCTTGATTATCAATTGGAATCAGGTGTGGGTCTAAATGACCCCCGCAGAGCACCACAGCGCCCCCTCTGGGGTCTAAATGACCCCTCCCATGACAATCGAGAATGACAATCCATTGGTCTCAATTACCCCAGGAGAATTGAATAATGACAATCCTTTGGTCACCCTAACCCTAACCCTGACCGGCCAGAGCTTGCGTATGATCACACGCATGCACTCACGCACGCACACACACACACACACACACACACACACACACACACTCTGGGTCAATTAGACCCAGGAACAACACAAGGGAAAAGTATGTAAAAGTTTGAAAATCCACATTTGGGTCTTTCTAACAAACCAAACTGCGACAGTCAGACATCACATTTAATCTGATTGAGGATGAAGCCGACAGACAGATTCACAGCCTCCTCTTTAACAACATGGCCGCTGCGTTGATGTGTGTTGGTGTGAAAATGTCTCAAACGTCGATGGAGCACGTTCACACCCTCTGGTTTCAGCTCGTTTGAAGAAGTTCACTGAGCGAGATAAAAGCATGACGCCGCTCAACATTTCATTTTTCTTTTCTCTGCGAAGTTTCCTCCCGAGTTGCTTTTATTTTTAACTTTCAAACTTTCTCCGTCATCCGACTCGTCGTCCATCCATTAAAGCAACTTCTCAGCTTGTGCATGATCGACGGCCTCAGCTCTGACTGTTCTTCTTCTTCTCTCCTCTCTGTCATGCTTCTTCTCTTTCCCGCTGTTTGCTGTGTCGCTACATTTGTCAGATCACGTGTGTTTTCTTGGTTTTATCATGCTCACTTCGTTCGGACTGATTTTTGGTGTGAACAGGCAAAGAAGATGGAAAGTCGTGTCAGCGGGTGACGGTGAGAATGACGATCAGGAAGAACGACTGTCGCAGTAACAGGCCGGTATGTTTGTGTCCAGCGTGATTCCTGGTTCATACAATAAGAAATAAGAAAATCTGGAAACTGGTAACACTTCGTTTTACAGGTTTGTAATTTCCCAGTACATTTCCTGGCAGA
>VCHM03000256.1:0-21524 GCA_006182925.3 Reinhardtius hippoglossoides
TTGAGCCCTTAGAAATTCTCTTTGACGGCCAAAGGAGACAGGGAAATTTGGGCCGTTAAGAACCAGCTTCCCCCGACTAGTCATGTGAAATGAAATGTTGCGATATTGTATAAATCTGTCCTCTGTACTCTTTGACATCCACAACAGGTGGAGACGCCCTAAAAAAACCAATCCATAGACGGGGAACTGCATAATCTGAAACCAGGAGACTGGATTGTTGTTGAAGGACCTGAGGAGGAAAACTGGAGGCACGTCGGTGGAACGGGCCCTATCAAGTACTTCTCACCACACGACGGGAGTGAAGGTCCGGAGAGGGCACCTGGATACTGCAAGCCATTGCAGGAGGATAAACCCGGCCAGGGGTGGATTCTTCAGGCACAACGTGCATTGAATGTCAGCAAGTGTGTCTTCAGCCTTCGATTTTTCGTCCTGCAAGTAACAGGGTGTGGAAACCTTTTAAAACCACACTTCTCTCAACTCAGAGAGAGTCGACCCACTGATTTAAGGGGTTGGCAAGAAACACTGCTGATATTCGATGGCGCCGACGGGCGAAAAGTGGCATCTGATGGGAAAGGGTGGTGTGCGGTTGGAAGAAGGGAAGTGCTCCCTGTTCTTGCTGACTGTCATCTTTGTCCGGGCCCCTGCTGCTTTTGGCAAGTGAAGCTTTGGCAGGGAGAACAAGACCAAAACAACTTAAGCATGAAAGACATAACAAAAGAGAAATTTTGTTGACCTCTCTGATGAACAGTTAAGCCTGAAATAATTTGTGGTATGCAGCCATGAAGGTAACTGCTAGGAAGATCACTAAAGAGAGCTGTTATGTCGGGCCAAACCCCCCTCATGGTGCGGGTACTACTCTCCCACTAAAGACCATCCCACTAAACACCTCAGAGACATTAGGGGTTTAAAGGTAGCTTTCACTCAGGTGTTTCAGGGGAAAAATGGAATTTGCGAGACATGAATGATAACCTTAAACTACTGAATATCATGTAGTTAATTATGGGAACTCCTAGCCCGGGTTCTGGAATATGTCTTTGGTAGCGGATCAGGGAAATTCACCAACCCTTGATGACGTAAACCCACCGACAGTTAGGTACTGTTTGTTTCACAAGACAATGTGTTTTGGCTTAGGATCACTATCTAGGAACTTCACCATGCAAGCAAAAAGTTATAGCACCTGTGGAATGATATGGGATCAAGGGAAACAGATACATGCAAATATAATGTGCCATATGTTGCTCCGTTAATTTTAACTAATACCATCAGTTTACATAGACCAGGTTATGACATCCGGTTGTTAAATGCCTTCTCGTGATGGGTATGGGTCCTTTAAGGGAACATGTGTGGGTGTGTGGGAAATATGTTTACCATCCTCCGACCGGGGTGGTGTGGGACTTGTTATCTTGCTAAACTAGTGGGCCCCCTGTTACCTTGTTCCCTAACCCCTCACCTACTTCCATACAGATTATGCTCACTTTATGTGCCATCCAGACTAAGCGTTCCACAGTAAGAGTGTCTCCAGAGGAGAAAAGGGTTCGGAGGCTCTCCCCTGGTGGGACTGTGACAACGCACACAGGGTAGATGAGATTGCTCTGGAACTGGAAAATTTAACAGCGTTAGTAGTGAGGGTTTTTTTTTTTTTTTTATCTCTTTTCTCCCAGTATTCAGGCCTCAGAAATGTGGCTCTGCCCGAATGGGTGGCGTTAGACTTGATGCTCGCAAGTCAAGGAGGTGTTGCCACATAATTGGAACAGATTGCTGCACATACATACCAGATTTTCCCGACAATATGACGCATATAGTTTCCCCCTCTAAATGACTTATTGTTCGAGGAGAAGAACAAAAACTCTCAAATTCCTGAGGGATGGAATTGGGGGGTCATGGGTAACTTTAACGGGTTGGAAAATGTGTTGTTGAAATTTTTTTGCCTATTCTGATTTCATTTTGTGTATTATTATTGTTGACCTGTTTTAAATTTTCCCTTTTGTTAGGACTATGGTTACTTCCTTAACAATCCCTGATTGGACAATTTTGTTCAACTTCCTGATCTAATTTATCCTATTCTTTCCCTTCCAGGATGATGAGATGATATAACAATGTTTAAAAATGTTGAGCCTTTTAGGGTCAAAGGGGGATTGGGATTGGCAGTTTTAACTTTGTGTTATAATATAGACGAAAGAGACATCTATGTTGAAGGTGATTTAAAATGTGGTTCCCATTGGGTTAGATCTTACAATTGGCTTTAAGGATGAAGTTTATGGCTTCTCCCTCTGTGTGACACCTGCAAGATCTCACTGCAGGGGTCCTCAAGGCGCTTAGTGGAAGGTGGGGATTTTTTACTGTTCAGAAAGGGGGGCTTTTGTCTTGAAATGAAAATAAGGACTCTGGACAATGAACTGAAAGGTCCTACAGAGAACAGGACGTCTGCACACCCTGATCAGAGATCAAAGAAGCTGATGATAAACCTTTTGCCTCCCCTTAGGGGGGGCTTGTAGTGTATAAAGATGTTCATTTCTCCTCTAAGTCTTTGCTCATTGTATTAATGTCCTTCTGGTGATTTGTACTCTGAGTCCACCCGCAGGTGTGAATTAACTTACCAAGAACAACTGTATGACTTGTGCTTGACTTTACAGAAATTCCCCTGACACCTTCTTCTCTGATTTTTAACTGGAAAATGGCGTGCGTACAGGTGATCGTTGCAAGGGCACAATTATGCCTGCTTTTAACAGCGCTTTCAATACTGTGTTTTCCCATCGAGGCTTCTTTCTAGCGGATATTGTTTTTAGGCACGGCCCTAAAATTCAGATTTAGATTGTGATGGAACTGGAGATCAAGAGCCCGAAACACCAAGTTATCCACGTGTTATTTAATAGGGGGCTTTCCTCGCAAAAGGATCAACACCCGAGGGTCACAAGGATCTCAGAGTGAAGATCGGACCTCAAATCAAACTTATATAGGAGGAGTAAGGCTGTCTCTCAGACAGTTCAAACTTAGGCCGGAAGGACCTCTAAACACAATAACAATCCCACATGTTTTCCAAGGAGATAAACCGACACACAAATGGTTAATTAGAAAAGCAATGGCCTTGCAGTGTTTTCAAGTCACAAACAGTTTCACATAAAATTAGCTCAGTCATAAAGCATTTGGACCCTTTGATTTTAGTTGTTGATACAGGTCATAAAGTCTTTAAAACATGCTGGCAACAAATTACTTCCAAATACAAATAGTCAAACGTTCCCTTTTTCATACAGGGCCACCAAGGTGCCCCCGTTATGAGCCCACACAAATGAGCGACGCACATGAGCATGGCTCCTGTGAAAGCCAGGGTTGGTCCGCTTTCCTTGATGGGAACATCTGTTGGGGCCTGTGTGCTCCTCTATGAGCTCCTTCCTTTGCCAACACATTTTTTATTGGTCCTAGACAAACCCCCACGCGCTAATTCTTTTGTAGGGGCCCCGCAACCGTTTCGAATCCCGAAACTTGGACAATCGCGGCCACGTGCCGGGCCCCTCCTGCCATGGTAATGCTTAGGGCTGTTCTGGGGTGTGCCCAAACAACACCTTTTCCTTGGGGAAGAAGTAAGCCCGCAGCCTCTTCGACAATCACATGCTTTAAACCTTTTTCTGATTCCTCTATCACCAACTTCCTCGTCCGTTCCATCTGGCCCTACATTATGAGATGGGCAATGTAGTGAATCGGAATAAAGGTAGTGGTAAGCCCCTGAGATCTACCCAAAGAGATTTGGGGGCTGTGGGGCCAATCACTTTGATGAAATCCTTTCTCATAGCATTATACAGTGAAAATGGGACCCTTTTATTAAAACTTTGAATCACTACCATTCTTTCATACAATCCAAACCCTCCCGGGTTTGAGGCCAAAAGTGTAATGCAAAAGTGACCACTCTTTCTCCCCAGCAATTTACGGACAGTTTTTGGGACTAGTAGATAGAGGTTTTTCTCTGAATTCATCCCTTCACAAATTTCAGGGTTGGAAACCGAGAGCTTCTGAAACAGGCGACAACTCTGGATCCATTGTGAGTGTTTTTCACCAAATTTCTTGGAGGTTTTGGGGACAAATCATTTTTTTTCTTTAAAAGATTTCTATTCACGCCAGTTCTATCAAGAAATCGGATGGGTAGCTCACCAGAGTTAATGTGTGACATTTCCCAAATCCTTCATGATAGTAACCTGTGAATTCCAATGGTGTTTTTCGGTAAACTAGCTAAATATGTTTTGAGTGGGTTGGTAGGGTGCGTTCGATGTTTCAGGAAGATATCCCAACCTGGGGTCCAGGGCCCCCCCGTCTCCTCCCCTCCATTCAGATTTGAAAGAGCCCTTTGGTCCCCTGGGGCGTGGAAAACTGGCTTGCCTTGCCCGCTCCCAGCAGAAACCCATACGTGTCATGTGCCCCAGGGGTTCGATTGAATCTGGGGCCCCCCCAGAATTCTATCCACCGTGATCTGCCCCCTTCTTGGGTTGGCCCCCTTAAGGGTTGTGGACATTTGCCAAACATTGATCCTGGCCACCCCGGTGCGTCTTCCCAACCCTTTTTTCCTGCCTTTTTTCCTCATTTGGCTGAGCAACTCCCCCACGTGTCTGCAACTGAGCTCCAGCCACGGGCAGGAAGAAACAAAGAATTTTTTATCTCAGTGCTATCAGGCTCGTATGAAATGGCTTTAAAAGTGGGACTTCATGGCTCGAGAGTTTCTTGTCTCCCTGGGTCGGGGGTAGGGCCCCTGGTTTGTCCAAAAGTGATTCGCGTGTCCAAAAATGAAATGTGACTCTGGTGGTTTCGTGTCATCCCGAAGTTCCCACAGGTTTCATTCTCAGGGGGAATTTTTCCTCACGGTCAACAAGGGCCTCAAACGCTTTCCCAAAAATAGCGTAAAACTTGTGTCAAAGTCTGGCTCAAACAGCAGTACTAGTGTTTAAACACTCTGGAAGATGATAGCATTTGTGAAGTTTGTTCATTAGGGCCCTTTTCTAAACATGGCGGTCAATTTCGTAAACTGCAGATCAGTCCGCCCTTGAAAAAGAAATTTTCTTTGGTTTGCAAGATTATTCTAAATGCTTTCTCCAAAAGGCCTCTGCCAGGGTCTGAACACCATATGCCCTGGCCTCCTTTTCCACTACCATGGGCATGGTGGCTACGCTGCAGTGTGTGTCCTCTCTCTCGGATTTCAATGGTAAAGCGACGAAAGGCCGAGGAAAGGGTGCGTGTCTGAGTAAAAGCTTGCTCTTTTTTTTCTAAATTTTTTCGGTATTTTTGTATTACTTCTACTTTATTTTGATTGTCCTCCGACAAGCAGCCTATCATAGTTATGTAGGTTGACGGTGAAAACATTTTCACCCCCCCAGCAAAAAAGGAAATACCATGGGCTGTTTACCTGGCGTACCTTTTAGCACATTCGACGGAAGAAAGAGGTTGCGGGCGTTGCCGGGTGAAAATGGAAAGCTGCCACTACGAGTATTTTTCTGCTATGTCCATCCTGGTAAAAGCTGACAAAAATTCGGAACAAATTGCTTTCCAAGGGACATTGTTTGTAACTGATGGTGTTTCAAAGAACTTTTTGGTCGAAACCCAGGGTCCGTATTGCCCTTGTGACGGGTTTCCATTACCGCGGACAACAAACTCTGGGAACAAAAAGGGAAGTGAGGCTTGCTGCATGGTAAAAACAATCTATGGTGTCAGATGTGGAGATTCTTTCTTCGTTTGTTCTCCGGACCTGAAAAAAACTTTACTGATCGTGCCGCCTTATTACATCCAAGGGTTTACATGCGTCATAACAGCGGTTTACTATTCCGCCACAAAAGAAACAAATCAACATCGGACTCATGCGGTTAAAAACTAAGGACGGAGAATACGGAGGTGCGATTGCTGGCCTGGTGATTGAACAACGAAGTTAGGAAAGGGCCTGCGAGTACCACCACACATCAGCTTTCCTACCGGAAGCGAAAAAGCGAATGTTACCTCCCTTGGTCGTATAAAACCCCCCCCCCCTTCTGGAAATTGGCTTCACGTTCTCAGTCTGCTGTGTTCCTATGGAAACTGAAGTTTTTTCAGAGTGGCTGGAAATTCATGTGGGAACCATTAAAACTTCGTCTTAAAAGGGACTGCTTTAGCACGACGGAGGGTGCGGTTTCCCGGATGAAACAAAGTAACAGACGGCGGCATTGCTACAGAGCAATCTGATGAGTCGTACCCAGGATTACGAAGGAATTCAAAGAAATTGAAATGGAGATCCATGAAAACTCAAAGCACGACCGTGCACATCTAGGTGATTAGAAAAACAGGAGTCCAGGAACGCGCTCGGAGTGCTTTTAGATTGCCGAGACTTTCACAGGGCAGGGGAGTCTCATACAAGGGCCACACAGAACATTCACTCCCAAAACCATCCCCCAACCTACCCCCCAAAGCAAAGACCCCGTGCTGAGTATTCTGCACCTCCCCGAATCTTGAACACCTTTAAAAGCACGTTTGGGAGCCACTCCGCTGTGGAGATCCAAGAGGCCCAGGAGGACGCTGCCCCCTGTTATCCGGGGAGACTATGGGACCTCCCCGGTCACACGAAGGCCCCGGGGACCTGATGGCATTCCTGGCCGAGCTCGCAAGGTGTGTGCGCTAGCTGCAGATGTGTTCATTTATCTTCAAAACCGTCAAATGCTCAGTCTGAGTCCCCATGTCCTCAAGGAGCCCTCTTGTCCCGGGCCCAAGGAATCTAAAACCCCTGCCTGAATGACTAACCCCAGTACGTCCTCTCTGTCCCCCATCATGAAGGTGCTTTGAGGGAGTCACTTCATACCCACGCCTTCCTTGACCTCTCGGAACCCCCTTCAGGGGGGTTTGCTAAGGCCAATTTGGGTCACGCAATGCATTCCCTTCACCCTTCCAACTGCCCTTCCCCACCGGACAGAGGACACATATTGGAATGCTGTTCATTTTACTACAGTTCAACATTAACAAAAGTGCCCCGAAGCCGTCACAAGTCAATAACCCCTTGGGCTCAACATCGCCCTCCGTGGGGTGGAGAATTGGACCAAAAACGGCGGTGGAATAAGGCAGCCCAAACTCCCTCCACCCTCCCCTCACCACCTTTCCCCAGCTGCTTTTCTCGTTCCTCTCCTTTCTCCCTTTTCACGCATTTTTCTCTTCCACTCACGCTCCCACCATTTTTCCCAAGTTTGTCTGATTACATCCTTTACTCAAGGCCTGATCACCGGCAGTGGGCCTCAGAGAGGAGGTACCCCGAAAACTGTCCAGGACAAAAACACCCGTTTTCTCAATCCAAACAAAGACATCGGATAACAAAGAAAAAGACGTTAGAACAATCCTCTCCCTACGGACTTTCTGGAGCTCAGCAGCTTTCTTCCTCTGTCCCATAGGTGTTACCTGCCTGGAACCCCCACCACCTACTTCCTCGGAAGCCCAGACCGGTTTCTTCCTCCGCTTGCAGCCTCAACAAAGTGCCTGTTTCTGGCATTTAAACAGTTGCACCATACGAAGTACCTGACTGCTGCATTTCCCACCGCCTTTACGCAGCTTGATCCCTTAACGCAGGCTTTGCAAAAGGTTTGGGAACCTGCCACACTACCAGGACGGAGCTCCCTCCATGGAGACCTCTAACCCAGCTGTGGAAGAGGTCCAACCGATCATTTAAATGCCTTACATCACCCCAGTAACTTTTTTTGTTTTTTACGTCCTGCCGTACGGTACCCGACACCGGCCCGCACCACCTTTAACAAGGCCTTTCAACAGTTTTTCATACCCCCATTGCAATGACTTTTTACCTCCCAATCAGTCATAACTCTGCACCTTAGCATTTTGCACATGCTATTTGCAACTATTCACACACTGCACAATGTTTTCTTTTTTTCCTTTCGTTAATAATATTATATTTAGAATGTATTTTTTAAATTTTTGATTACATTGTTAAAGAGAGCCTTTTAACCAACATTCTTTGAAGCATGCTTAATTTTACCTTTTCATTTGACGTCAACTCCTTGCAATTTGGTAATTTTAATCAACGCAGTTTTTGTAAGATCTGCTTTAGACCTTAGTAAAGTCTACACCTACAAACCTTGCTTTTTACCAAGTTCATCCAAGAGTTTATTTTCCATATGCAGTTATCAGAAGCATGGTCTCCCTTTCTTAAAAGTTTAGCAATTTACAACTTATTTAAACACTGAAAAGCATTGGTGCATTGTCTATCAATTGGCTTTTTAAGTTCAGACAGTTTAATTTTCCAAGGTATTGTCTCCTTATGGGCCCCACTCCGCAACATTTTACGGGAAAACCTTTTAAGTTTATTGTAAAGTCTTTTGACGTTACGACATGCTTTCATGTTTGTAATGTTCAAGACCGTCTTAGGGTCCAGACTTTTACCACCTTTTCACAACCTTGGTTAAGGGGTTTTTCTAGTCTCCTCAAGTCATGTTACGAGCAGGCTTTTCTCATGGTGACTTTGATAATTGCCGTCCTTACCTTGTCTTAGCCTGTCAGCCTACGCGGATTTAAACGCTTCTTTACCCCCTTGGCTTCGGTGGACCCTGATTGTGGTTCAGGTCAGGTTCATCCCTTTGGACCTTTCCGACCTGAAAGGGTGACCTCGTTCAAACCGTAATCACTTTGATTGGAATGCCACATTTTTCCTTTTCCCATCCATCACCATTTTGATTGCCGGCGTTGGGGGTTTTTTGCTGTTGGTTGGCCCTTTTTCGGCTCTGGGCCCCTCTCTTAGGCCCTTTATATGTCCCTGGTTGTTATACCCCCCTACTCCCTTTTTTCGATTCATGGTTTGGCTTTTTACCGCCTGGCATCCTTGCCCGTTTGCCCCACCCTAGTGGAGACTTCCATAATTGTGTTTTGTCCTATCGCAGCCGTGGCCCTCCTCAGGCAGCAGGATACTTGGAATTACCAGGCTTTAAAATTAAGTGACATTTTTTACCTGGTTGGCTGAACAGATTTTAGGAAATTTCACAACTTGTAATCCTCTTAGGGGAGAAGGGATTTGGGCCATGGCTTTGCATCACTATTTGGCCTTCAAATAAAAGTATTTCCAAATAGGAAGGTATTTTTAGGTTGCTGCCCTTTAAGCCCTGATTAATGTTACGGTAGATTTGAAGGGGTTTTAACTTTTGGCACCACATTTCTTTAGGAATCGGGGGTCAAACTGAATTATTGGACGTATAATGAATTAACAATCTTGCTTCTAACACTTGAGGCCGGCTCGGAATCCTCAATCCTTCATTTAATTTAGTCCCAAATTTTTCTTCCCTGAATACCAGGGAAAAACTTTGCCAGTTTTCTCAATAGTCATTCAAATGCAAATCTGAAGATGCAGATTCACTACTTAGCATACTTTTCTTTGTAGTCTGAATGTTTGAGTTACACTTTTTTTGATTCCCTTTTTTTTCCTTTCAACCCGTCTCTTTGGATGTCCCCAGCTCCCTGGACTCCTCCTCCTCAGTACCAGATTTTATATTCTTTTTTGATTTTCTGGACGGGCCCTTTCCAGGCTTCCCTCGCCCCTTTTTTCTTCATCTTGACTCCACATTTCTTTAATCCTCCCTTCTTGTTTCATTTGTCCCTCTAACAACAATCCCGGCTTAGCATTCCCCCATTCTTTTCCTTCCACCTCTCCTATCCTCCGCTTTTAAACTCACCTAGGCGACCCCAATGGGGCCCGCCGAGAATCAGAGAATCAGCAATCCCAGTTGGAGAAGCAAGCACGGCCTGCGAGGAGGAAACAAGGGGCCGTGTCTTTGCTCCCGGTGACGAGTGCTGTGGGTGGTCCGGCAGGTCCTCACTTGGGGACGAGGCAAACAACCACCGCCGGATGCTTCCCCGTCAAGAACCCTTTTATGCAGCAAGCCAGTGCTTTTTTTTCCCGTGGCCAGATCACCTGTTGGCCAATAATGGGTGATTGGGCTTGGCACCATAATGTGTGAGTCTGACTTCCCTCGAGCCTTTATTTGACCTGTACCAGCCCTTCGGCGTGCTTTCCAACTTAGTTGTTTGGGGCTGTTTGTTGCGACCCCGTCAGGGAACAAAGTGGTGAGTCTGAGCCAGCTCCTTGAAACCCCCTGTGAACCGTGTAAGAGCTCCGGCTCCGAGTTTGGTCGCTGTTTCCGGACGGCTGTGGTCTCCTCAGGAAGGCAGGTTCTCACTTCACTAGTGGCGATCTTGGCCCCCTTGTTTCCTTCTGCCCCCTGAGAGCCCATTACACGATGGGTTATTGTCCGTTTCTTGTACCGAATTTTCACAATTCTCACTATATTTGGTCCGCTTTTTCTGTCCATTTGTTAAAATCTGGGATTTTGAAGCTTTGTAAAAAACAGGCAGAATTCTCTGCCAGTTCCTACCATTTCCGGCGAGGCCAAACCTGAGAGGAGTCAAATTTCCATAGGGGAAGGGAATTCTGAGGGACATATGCCCTGTTAAGACCGATGAGGGATCGAGTCAATCCCAGACATCTACAAAGCGAGGGTTTGAACTTCTCCTTGCTTTATCAAGTTGACCATTTTTTCGCCTTGCCCCCCAATCTTTGATCCAGGTGTTTAACCTGTGACTTTATGCTCTTTGTTACCAACTTGGCCAAGAAACACCTTAGTCTTGGCCTTGAATGTACAGGAATGACCTGCTCTGATTTCCCCTGAAAGATCCCCACCACTCATGCGCCTTCGTTCTGCAGTGAGGCAGCTTTGCCATGGCTCACCCCCCAGACCGGGGAGAGAAACCCTCTCACCTTAGAAGTGTTTCAGAAACCCTTGGGAGAACATGACTCAACTTTAACATAACTCTGGTAACTTAAACTTTTTGCTGAATTTTTAGCCAGCCAACATTTAAAACATGTTTAGCCCTGGGTATTGAGACTCCCTTCCTGATCAATTCTTTGCCAACATGCAAAGACTTCCCAAACCCAACAAATGGATCCTAAAAAGCTCCTCCAATCAACCTGAATGTGGCAACACCTCTTTTGAGTTTTTGCATGCCCTCCCATTAATCCCAGGACGAAAGAATTTCTCAAAACCGGGAAGGCAGTGGCAGAGATGGGATATCCTATGTCAGGTCCTAATTAACTTTTCAATTTTGCAAACCTTTTTAACTTCACATCAATCACTCTCCCTCCTATTCTAATCATCCCTCCCTTCTGAAGACTTCCCTACTTAATTTTTTTAGTTTTCCCAACCTCCCTTTCTTTCCGCTGCTTTTCCCGTCCACCGGTTGAGTCACGATCCTTTCCCAGTATAAAATCTTTGACCTATGGGAAGGCACCTTTACATTTGCAGGAATCAAGTTGAAGGAACTGAGGCCGTTTTCAAATTTTTAAGCCCCCACTGGCCGGGAAAGGGAACTTAACGTATTTCCCCAAGCCCAACTTCCTTAAACAATCAAGCACACACGGATTCACTACCCTTCTTATGTACTAAGTCTTATTCAAAAAATTTTTTTTTTCTGGAGGTTTTCCCTCTTGGTCTTTAAAATCCGCCAGAGGAAACGCATCAGGGTGAAGCCTGATCCTCGTCAAACCGCTTTCCGCAAAGTCCTTGCCTGTTTTTCGGCCGGGTTTGGGGATCCGCAAAGTATTCCGTGTGTTAGTTTGCCAATTAAAATACTTAATTAAACTCAATAATCATCCCACATTTTCCACAAGGAAGACATCCCTACATGTCCAGTGCTCTAAAAATGGTTTGTGGGAAAGAACCCGATCCTGAATTTAGAAAAAACTAATTTCCAATTTTATTGTAACCACAAAATTTTTTTGTATCAAAACAAAACCTTTTATGCACCAATTTTTCCTTGATTCTCACCCCATTCCCCCAACACAAAACCAGAACATTAGACTCCTCCGCCCACTCCTTCTTCCCCCCCTTCCCTCCCAAACAGGCTCCTGCTTTCTCCTGAACCAACTCTTCCTCACCCCTAAAATCACGCTCTTTGGTTAAAATTCTCCTTGACTCCCCCTCCCCCAAACTCCGGCCCCCCCCCCTTCCTAAAACCCATAAACCCGGGGCGTGAAAACACACTTTTCCCCCTTTTCCCCCCTTTCCTTTTCCTTTTTTTTTTCCCCTCCTTTTTTTGGGGGTTTTTTTCCCCCTGAAGGGACTGGCATCCCCGGGGAAATCTGAGCGATAAAAAGGGGTCCAAACCAACCCCCCCCTAAAACCCAAAATTTTCAAAACCCCTTTATGTCGGGGGGAAAATCCTGCTCCTTTTCCTCCATTTTTTAAAACCCCGGACCCATTTTTAACAAAAAAACCCCCTTTTTAAGAAAAATTTTCCCTGCCCACCCTTCCCTTTTCCTTTTTTTAAAAAAAAAAACCCCCAAATTTTTGGGGCCCCTACACCCCTGATTTCTTTGTTTTTTCAAAAGTTTCCATACAAACCCCCCCACCTAAATCCTCCCTTTCATTGATATCTTCCCCTTTGGGGGGGAAAAAATAGGGAAAATTAACAAATTAACAAAAAAAATTTTAAAAAACCCAAGCCCCCTTGGGCCAAAAAAAGGCACTTCCCCCCCCTTTTTCCCCCAATTTTAAAACGAATAGGGTAAAAATTTTTTAACCAACCCATTTTTTAATGTTTAATTCCAGAATTCCATCCTGGTTTGCCTTTGGTTTTTTCCCCCCGGGCAAAGCAATGGGGAAAATTGCCCCAAAGAAATCTTATTTTGTGCAACTTAATTGTGGCAAAATTTTAAAATTCAGAAATCAACCCCCCATTTTTTAAGACCGGCCTAAAATTGGGGAAAAAAAAAAAACCCCCCCACAATTTTAAATTTTATTTTAAGATCCCAAGTTGGGTTTTTTAATTCCCCCCCGGGGAAAAATGAACCTTTTTTTTTGGGAACCCAGGGGGCCTTTTTTGGACACAAAGGGGTAACGTTGGATTTTGGGGAAATTAAAAGAGGCACTGTTTGCAAGTAAAAAAAAAACCCCCCCTGGGGTGACTGGGCCCCCAAACCATTTCCCAAAAACCCAACCCCCAAAAACCAACCCAGTCAAAATTTTTTAAAGTTTTAATTTTTTTGGGGACGGGCCTTTATTTCAGCTTTTCCCCCACCCCACCCCGGGTTTTTTTTGGGGGTTAACCCGGGCCCGCCCATTTTTTGGGAAAAAAACAACTTTTTGGGGAGCCCCTTTAATTTTCCATCCCCCAAAGACATTTTCCGACCGGGATGGGGCCTATTTCTACACTTAATTTTTAGAAAATTTTGTTAACCCTTTTTGGGAAAACCCTGGGCCCTTCCCCCAATTTTTTGAGTATTCAAAAAACCCGCCAGGGGGTTTTTTCCCGCAAAAAATTGATTTCCCCCAAAGGAAAAAACGGGACGCAAGGAGGTTAAATTTTCCAGTTTCCAGAAGCAATTCTCATCTATCCTGTGGCGTTGTTCACAGTTCCCCCACCAGGGGAAGAGCCCTCCGATCCTTCTCCTCTGTAGACACTCTTACTGTGGAACGCTTAGTCTGGATGGCACATACTAGTGAGCATAATCTGTATGGCATAGGTGAGGTTAGGGAACAATGTAACAGAGGACACTAGTTTAGGCAAAAGAAAATAATAAAACAAGTCCCACACCACCCGGTCGGAGTGACTGGTAAACTATTTCCCACACCCCACCATTTTCCCTTAAAGACCCATACCCTCACGAGAAGGCATTCTAACACCCGATGTCATAACCTGGTCTATGTAAACTATGTATTGTTAAATTTAACGGAGCACATATTGCACATTATATTTGCAGATCTGTTTTCCCTTGCTCCCCTAACATTTCCACATGTAGCTATAACTTTTTGCTTCATTGGGAAGTTTCCTAGATTATCCTCAGCAAACACATTGTCTGTGAAACAAACAGTACCTACTGTCCGGTGGGGTTTATCGCATCACGGGTTTGTTGAATTTCCTGATCCGCTACCAAAGACATTTCCAGAACCGGGCTATGGAGTCCCATAATTAACTACACGATATCAGTAGTAAGGTTATCATTCATGTCTCGCACCATTCCGAGTTTTCCCTACACACCCTGATGAAAGCTACCCATTACCCTAATGTCTCTGATGTGTTTAGTGGGTGGTCTTTAGTGTGAGAGTAGTACCCGCACCATGCGGGAGTTTGTTTTTGCACCGACACTAACAGCTCTCAGTAGTGATCTTCCTAGCAGTTACCTTCATTGCTGCAATACCACAAATTATTTTCAGCTGTACCTGTTCATCAGAGAGGTCAAACAAAAGTTCTCTTTTGTTATGCCTTTCATGCTTAATTTGTTTGGTCTGTGTTCCCCTGCCAAAGCCTTCACTTGCCACATCACAGTGGCAGGAGAAGATGACAGTCGTCAGAACAGGGAGCACTTCCCTTCTTCCAACGCACACCATTCCTTCCCATCAGATCACTGTTCCCCGTCGGCGCCATCGAATATCAGCATTGTTCCTTCCGTGCCACCCCTTAAATCAGTGGGCGACTCTCTCTGAGGTAAGAAGTTGTTGGCTTAAAGGTTTCCACACCCTGCTTATTGCAGGCACGACACTCAATCGAAGGCTTAAGACACACTTGCTGACATCATGCACGTTCCTTCCTGAGAATCCACTCCTGGCTCGGGTAGCCTCCGGCATGGCTTGCATGTATCCAGGTTGCCCTCTTCCGCACCTTCACTGCCGTCTGTGTGGTGAGAAGTACTTTGATAGTGGCCCGATTCCACTACGTGCTCTCCAGTTCTTCCGCTCAGGTCGTCACCACAATCCTCCCTCCTGGTGCAGATTATGCATTTCCCGTCTATGGTTTTGGTAGGCGTCCTTCACTGTCTGTGGGATGTCAAAGAGTACAGAGGACAGATTTTATACAATACGCAAATTTCATTTTCACATTGACTAGTTCTGGGGAAGCTGTCTCTAACAGGACCAATTCCTGTCTCCATTGGCCGTGCCAAGAGAATCTCATAAGGGCTCAAACCTTCTTACTTCGTACCCTAGCCCTCATATACATCAAACAATCGGCAAAGCGTTTTGTTCCCAGGTCCGCCTGGTTTTTCCTCACAGCCATTTTACCAGTTTGTTTTTAATGTAGCCCTTTCTCTTTCCACTGTCCCCCTCCACGAGCAGGGTGGTAGGCACATGTTGCCATCATGTGATACCCATATACTCACCAACACTCTTAAAGCTGCTTCTTACAAACGTGTATCCGTTATCACTGGATATCTTTTCTCGGAATTCCCCATCGCGGATGAGTTCCCCGAGCATGCTTTTGCCACTGCTGAGAAATCCTGTTTCGATGTGGGGAAAGCTTCCACCCATTTGAAAAACATTCAACACAACAATACCGTACTTCTTTCCCTCACTTGTGGTTAGCTCATGAAATCCATCTGTAAATTATCAAATGGTTTTTTTGGTGGCTGATGTCACTTTTGTGCAATCTGGATACCTCTTCCTATATTATTTGTAGCGCAATGTCCACATTTCTGACAGTATGTTTGCGAGTAGTTTGAGACGCCTTTGTAAACCAGTATCTCTGTATTTGCCGCTTTTGCAATGCCCCCCTTTGATACATGGTCTTTACCGTGTATCAACTTAGCTAATAAGGAAACAGTATTTTGGCAAACACGGCTTTCCATTTAGCCCACCCAAACTTTGATCAGAACCTAACGCCTGCTTTCCTTCCAATCTGATTTTTTCTCTGGTGTTGCCCGCGTCGGCCAAAAAAAAAAAAAAAAAAAAAAATCACATCAGGGTTATGGTCCATCCACACAAACACATCATTTGACCGTCAAGCTGCGTTTATTGCTGCAGCCCCTTCGCAGCACATCGCCCTTTCAGTTCCCTTGGAAAACTGAATCAAGTTTCCTTAGTAGTTCTTTCACATTTACAGATCAATCATCTGGTAGCAACACAGCATCAAGAAGAGCACAACTAATTATTAGTGTAATGGTTACCTGTAGAAGTTAGAAACTTCCTATTAGCCCAAAAGTCTGCCAATCCATGTGCCACCCCCATGCGTACTACTATCAGTGTAGATGTTTACACTCCTGTCTCTAGTCATATTTGCATGCTTCGTCACCGCAACTAATTCTGGCAGCCGTGCGAATACTGTGATGGGAGGGTTCGCCATACTGTATCATCCAAGTTGTTACTGCAAAACCATTGTTTTCTACTAGGCTGGATCTTCTTGATGCTGAGCCGTCACAAACAGCTCCATTTCTGCCTTTATCAGTTCTATCCTGTAAATCTGTGCCTTGACTTTAACAGAAAATTCCCATGACAAGCTCAATGAGCCTCTCTTTATTAATCTCCTGTTTATCCACAGATTATCGGCCTTTTACTCATCGTTCTGTACCAACCATTAACTCATGTGTGTGGTGTGTCAGTGTGCTTACGATAGTGATGTGAAAGTTGAACTTCTTCTCCATCTCCATCGTCGTCCAGACACATCCTCATCCGTCCCCGCTCCACCGCTAGTCCAATCGCATCTGTGTCGCTGCATCTCAGTCTCTTTGCCCAATGTCCCATTATTACATTGAAACAAGCGTCAGGTTGTTTCCCCGTCCTCTATTTCCCTCCACGCCTCTTCCGCGCCCGCGGGCTTGCGTTTCATACGCCGCCAGCTGGGCCATCTGTGAGGGGTTTTCTCTGTAAATCAGAACTTTTTTTCTTTTCCCTACTGTAACGAGTTTTTTTCGGCATGGGTGGCAGTAACTCGACTGTCCCGAGATTCAATACTCCCATCTCACTACTCTCCGGCTGATGCCATGAGAAGCGATCCTCACGTGAGCTTCCACGGGTGGATAGGATTTCTGTCCCCCCATAGCATTAGGCTTCATGAGCCCGTTTGCAGTGTGTACCTCGGAGATTCTGTGGAGATATGCTGTTACACTCATCTTCACCTTGTTTACATACCGAAATTTTACCATGTCCATTCTTGCGGGAAAGCATCTCTTATTATCGTTACACAGGTAGTTTATAAAGTTCTACTCATCGTTATGCAACATGGTTTCCATTCCGATCACCAATCTCCGCTCTCTGCGGGGAACACTCGCGTCACTTTGGAATATTGCATCCCCATCTGAAGTCATCAACCCTCTGCAGTTCAGTACTCGTTGTTTAAACTTGTTAGCAAAAAGCTTCCAATGCACTGCATACGTGTTCCCCACTTACCACTTGTGGGAAAATGAATCGTAGATTCTTTCATTTCGGTGATGTCATGGTCTGTAATAACTGAGTGTTTTCATCTCCCGCGGCCACTTCTCACCATCGTCCGCACTATTTTATTTGAAACAGTTATCTGTACCTTTTCGGGTGCGCCGCGAGTGTGTGCTGTCTACATATGGAATGCTATACGCTGGAGGCCTATCTGTCCCCTCCCGCTGCAACGGGTCGAGGCCTGGATAGAGTGAGGACGGCTGGAACTGGCGCCTGCGCTGTTGCAGCGGTTTGTAACTGATGCGTTCGGCTGGTCATCATGCGGCACACTGCTCGCTGTGGTCTCCTCTCGGCTAGCTGAGCCAGTTCAGGATCTAGTCGGAGAAACTGAGACGTGGGAATTATCAGTCCCGCCTCTGCTTTCTATCTCGTTTTGCTTCCGTTACCCCACATCATACGCTCCCCAATTTGGGAAAACACTATTACCTTCTTCTTTCCTTTTCGTTTATTTCTTTACTCCGTCTTCTTTCACAGCCAGTTTTAGATTCTGAGTTTTTCCAACGTTTCACTTAAACGTCCCGTGCTTGGAACCCACAATCTTCCACCCTACACTGAAATTTGCTCTATGGCACATTTTCCGTAGTTTGTTTACCATATACTGAACATTAAGGAAGAAAGCTAGCTGAATCTCCCGAATCTTTCCCCCCTCGACTTTACTTAGTTCATACCCATTTTATTCAAAGGGTATATCAACGCTAGAATCGACTCCCTCCTTGTTTTATATATTGTTACGTTATGGCCCAGTCCTACTGATATGGGAGACGATGATTTATTCACTTTTATTTTATCTCTATCTTTTTTTTTTATTTGAGTTTTTGTTTGAAGATTAATTGTGTTTTTAATATTATTTTTACAACCATTCTATCTCTTACGTATTACTTGACCTAATGAGGGTTTAGAAAAACCTCTCTCTCCCTTTTTTTTTATTTATTTATTAATTTATTTGCGTAATACATTTCTAAATACACTCCGCATCATATCTTTCAAGACTTTTTTTCAGTCAACCCTCTAGACACACTTCTCTTCAGTACTACGCATACAGTCTTAAATATTTGAAATACTCTTACGTATATTATATATGTTTTATAATATCTGACCGACCAGAGCCAAATATTATCTACTTATATATTTTATACTAGTTGATTTTTCCAACACTCGTAAACCGGATTTTTCCAAAAATCTTAACATAATTTGTTTTTTTTATTAAAAATCATAAACATAGATTTTTTTCTCTAAAATAATCAGAAAACATGGGATGTTTTTCTAAAAATCTAAAACCCTGCAGCGGCCTTTGATTCTAAACCCCGATTTCCAATTTACAATCATTTCGAATTTTGAAATCCTATTAATGGAGAAACTACTACATTTGTGGGTCTCTCCCCGCTTGCCGGTGCTTCGCAAGGCCTTCTTTACCCCCTCTTGCGAAGTGAGGTTCTAAAAATCTCCGTTTGGATTGTATACCGCCCTACGCCTCGGCCCTACCCCTCCGTCCCAACAGGTCTTGGGACAGCCTATGCCTACACATGAGCGCAAAACGAGGGGTAGGCCAAGGGATGAATGGGATTGGGCCTAAGATGTAAATGCTAGCCTCCTTAGCAGTCCCTCGACTTGTCCGTGCAGCTGGAGCCCAGGGCGGCTGGGTCCTAGTCCGGAGGGGCCATAGTGCTACCCGTAAAAGCCACTATTCAAGACCAATCGCTCACGTTTCAAATAGATTTTCTCCACCCCGCACACCCGTTGGAAAAAAACTCTGGTTTTGGCGACCCGGGTTTTGAAAACCCCGGGGTTAGCGACACCACGCCCCTACCCCAATTTTCATTCCGGGGGGCCCGAGCCCGGGGCCCCCGAATCTAAATGAACGGGGGCAAAAAAATAAACAAATTAGAAATCGTAACACGTCGGGAGCAAAGACTCCCGGTTTTTCGGGGTCCTAAAGTTTTAAATTTGGGCCAGTTTTGTTTTTCCAAAAAAAATGTCGGAACAGTAGTTTTCTCGGGCCCCTCCCAACACCACGGTATACATTTTTTTGGGGTTTGGGTTTTTTTAAACCCCGGCGTCGAATTTTTCCCCGAAAAGGGGGGGGGTTTGAAATTGGCCCAAAAATTTTTTGGGGAAAAACCGGGGGTTTTTTTAGGAGAGACGGGGTTTTATCCCCTTGGGGGGGGGGCCTCGCCCCTTTTTCTGGAATATTACCAACTATTTAAAAAAAAACCCAAATTTTGGGGCCGGGGAAACAACTCTTTAAAAAACACATCTGCCCCCCTCTGGGCCTTCCCCCCAAAACCAAAAAACCCCCATAAAGTTTGTCTGTCCCCCGTCCCTTTAAAAATTTTTTTAAATCAAAAAAGAAAAAGGGAAAACCCAAAAAAAACAAAAAAAAATTAAAACCCCTCTCCCCAAAAATCAAAAACAAAACCCTTTAAAAAAGGGGCTTTTAAAAATCAATCATTTCATCTAAGGCATTTTTTTTAAAACTATTTCCGAAAAAAAAATTTTTTTTTCCCCACTGGAGGGGCGCCCCTATGAATATTCAGTCAAAATAACTACTCCCCCCATCATGTAAAACCCCTTCCCCCGGGGAAATTTTCGGAGGGGGGGGAGTTTCTGCTATTTTAACTCCATCTATAAATTAACCAAACCTAAACAAACCAACCATTTGAATGTCTTGTCTTATCTTCCACGCCAATCCAAAAACACCAACACCAAACATATTTCTGTTTTTTCCGTGCCCCTGGGCTTATTTTTAATTTTAAGGGAATTCCCCCTAGTTTTACAAACCCTCCCAAAACCGATAAATTATTATGTTGGTGACAAAAATTTTTCATGTTGAAAATTTAAAGATACCTTACGACTTTTTACAAATTTTAGACTAAATTTGGTTTTTAGCAGGGTGACCCAACCTCCAGGGGAACCACACACGACCATATTATTACTTATAATACAAGGGTACTTTCCGCACATCCAATTCTATCCGCCATAATTTAAAACCCGATTTTCCACAGAAAATCCCACAAATAATAAACTCATTTTCTAGAGTTTACCAAGGGGGCGGGAAAATTTAAAAATAACAATTACATTTAAAACCGTTACCTCGATATAAAACAAAAATTCAAAAAAACCCGAGCCCCGGTTTGCCCACCGCGAAGCCTGTAAACTCTTTACATAACATTAACCATAGCCCCCCAAAAAAGAAATTGTAAAAAAAAGAAAATTATCCGTTATATTTCCAAGGGGCACGGTTTAAAAAAAATCAAGAAAACAGAAAAAGGGGGCGCTCCAGCAAAAGTATTTTTCTCCTAACTGGAAGATCGTGGGAAAGCAATTTAAAAACCCCTCCCCAAAGCAAGAGCCCACTATCAACAATAAGAGAAAAAAAACAACCCCCGGGTTTTTCCCTTTCCCCTGTACCAGGCTGACAGGGTCACAACCCCCCCCGAACCCCGTACCCGATCCCTAAAAAACGCAAAATTTTGATGAATTTCTTAATGATAAAAATTTTAACTACAGGGGGGGGGGGGGGGTGGGGGGGTGGTACCAACATTATTCGGCCGGTAATTTGTTGGGGCGGTCATTTCAAAGTACTCACAAGGGCCCAAGTGTGGCACCCCTGCCACATGGGCCCGGTTTTTTAATTTTTCCTCGCCTCGTATCGCGACGGCGGGGTTTTTCCCTCCCGATGCGCCCACACACATAGAACGCCGCACGCACCAAATGACAATCCCGGGGGCCTACAACACATGACCGTGGCGCGCGCCACAGGGACCCCCGCCCCCCCCCCAAAACTGAAACCCGATTGATGTGCGTGACGTTTCGTGACGTGACTGAAAGTGACGTTAGTACGTGACGTTAGTGACGTGACGGTTTAAATACGTGATGTGATGACTACTATGTGACATGGCGTGAATAACGTGAAGTGGGGCGGACGTGACGTTACGTGACGTGACTGACTACGGACGGACGTGAATGAAATGAGTAAGTGAAGTGAAGTGGTGATTTAAAAATAAGTAGTAAGTGGGAAGTGAAATGAAAATGAATGACGTGACGTACTACGTGACTGACGTGACGGGACGTGAGTGATGACTACTAAGTGAAGTGGCTGACGTGAATAAAGACTATTTTTTGCAAAAGATGGTTAAGATTTGGGCTTTTCATCACAAGGTCAAATCATAAAAACGCTGGGGAAGGGAATAAGACTAATTTTTTACCCATGGTTAAAAGTGGACTTTTTTATCACAGAGATCCAAAATGAAAAAAACCTGGGAACGGTGAATAAAAATTTTTTTTGCACCGATGGTTAAAAATTTGACTTTTTTTCACCAGAGAGATGCTCGGGGGGTG
>VCHM03000257.1:0-21504 GCA_006182925.3 Reinhardtius hippoglossoides
TGTATGATAGGGCAGAGAGCAGGGTTAAAATCAATGGGATAGTTACAGACACATTTAGATTAGAGAGATCAGTCAGACAAGGATGTCCGCTATCGTCCCTCCTTTACTCGGTGTCAGCAGAGCCGTTAGCGGCACTGCTATTGCAAAATAACAACATCAAGGGCATAGAGTTACCAGGGGGGAAGGTGAGCACATTATATCAATATGCAGATGACACAACAGTTACAGTAAGAGACAAGGAAAGTGTAGAAGAAATATTAGAGAGTGTAAAGTTGTATGGGAGGGCATCAGGGGCAAAGGTGAACATAGAGAAGTCAGAAATAATGTATATAGGTAAGAGCAGAGTAGGCAGGTTAGATATAGGAATAAAGGAGAGTAAAGATTATTTTAAGGTGCTAGGAGTAAATTTAGGGATTGAGGGAAAGGAAGGGAGAGACAGGCAGTATGAAGGGATAATAAATAGCATAAAGAGGATATTAGGGTGCTGGAAGAAGAGAAGGTTGAAATTGAAGGGGAAAGTAGTAGTTGTGAATGCACTAATAATGAGTAAGCTTGTGTACGTAATGAATGTGATGGATGTGCCTGAGAGAGTGTTGAAAGAGGTGGAAAAAATGGTGAGTGATTTTATGTGGGATGGGAAGGGTGTTAAGATAGCTAAGGAAGTATTAGAAAATGATTATGAGGATGGAGGATTGAAGATGATTAATTTAGAAAGGAAAAAGAAAGCACTAAGGGTGAAAATGATGGTGAGGTATTTAAAGGGAAGAAGTGATCATGTGTGGAAGATATTTCTAAGCGAAGCAATAAACAAATGTGGAGGATGTGGAGAAAGTGGAGTGTTCATGGAACTTAAAAAAGGCATGATGAATGGAGTGGCTGAAATCTATAAGGAGATGATGGGAGCGTGGGGTGAGTTTGTGAAAAGTGTGAAGTATGAATGCAAAAATGTTAAACGGGTATGGGAACAGCCGGTTTTTTTAAACCCAAAAATTACAGAAGGTGGGGAAACAATATATAATAGGGTCATATGGAAATCAGGGGTTAGAAAAGTGAGGGATCTGGTCTACGAACACGTACCGGGATTCATGAAGCCTCAAATAATGGTTGATGAGGTCAGAGAAAAAGGGAATGGTGAGAAAATGGGGATTGGTACAGCAGAAGGAGTGATGGAAAAAATCAAAAGGGCTATACCAGAAGAATGGAAGGGAATGATTGAGAGAGAAGCTGAGGTAGGAGAAGGAGGAGAAATAGAAATGTATGTTGGAGAAGGAAAGAACAGAGTGAGTCTGATGTGTGTGAAAACAAAAGTTATATACAGGTGCATAAAAAGTGAGGCAGTGAGAAGACCAGCTGCGGAGAAAGTGTGGAACAAAGTTATGAATGAATTGGATGTGAAAAAAATATGGGAGAATCTGAGGGTGAAATGGAATAGCATTGAATGTGAACATTTTGACTTCATGCTAAGACACAATAGAATTTACAACAACATGGTAATAAGTAAATTTGATTTAAATGTGGATAAGGGATGTGATGTATGTAAAATGGAGGTGGAAACATGCATGCACGAATTTTTGGAATGCAGTGAATTAAAAGGGTATTTCCGGAAAATTAAAGAGCTAATAAATAGATGTTGGGAAGGGAAGGTGGCGGAGAGCATGGAATGGAGAAAGCTATGGCTTTTTGGGATGACGGGCAGAAGGGAAAACTGTAATGTCAATCTCTTAAATTATGTCCTGAGCCATGCAAGATATGCGACTAAATTAAGAAGAAATTTAGCACACTATGAAAAGAGAAAAGTCGATGTGTGGAGCATACTCAAAAGCATAATGGAAAAGGATGTAAATATTGTAAATAGCTATGTCAGAGAAGAAGACTTTCGAAAAGGATTTGTGGATGGAAGCACATTCATTGAGATAAGAGGCGACGGGAAGATCACACTGAACTTTGATCAAGACTCACTATTGTAATCAACTATCTCATATGTGGACAAACATATTTTTAATGCACATGGACATACAAAACCTGTTTTGTTTTTTGTGATGTTGCTGTGTCTGGTTTGTGTTGTTTTGAGTCAGTTTTTACTTTTACTGTTATTATTTGAATACAGGTTTTGGTGTCTTTGGCTCAGGCTAAGATTGTGAGGCACATGTGGTATGTACAGAGAAGATGTATATAAAATCCAATGTATTTTTGATAATAAAAAAACAAAAATAAAAACACGCCCGATCTCGTCTGATCTCGGAAGCTAAGCAGGGTCGGGCCTGGTTAGTACTTGGATGGGAGACCGCCTGGGAATACCAGGTGCTGTAAGCTTTTTCGAATGTCCTTTGCAACCAGCAGAGGGCGCTGTTGCTGCTGCTTCAAAGGAGAAAGATCTTGGAAAGAACAGGAAAGACTCACCATCAAAGAAAAAAAGCATATGGAAGTCACACATCATCACTGAAGGAAGAGAGCGAACATTCAAATGACTTTTGACAGTCAAAACACTACTTTATTCATGCATTGGTGACATATCATTCTCAAAATGTCATATTTGGAGAGAAGGATGAAAGAGCAGGGAGTTTACTCACCATCAGAAAAAGAAACAGTACATGAAACCCGGATATTATTGCTGAAGGAAATTAATGAAAATTGTAATGATTTTTTTCCTGCAGTATTATGACAAAATTTCACCTTGGGCTTCTTTTCCTGAAAATGAAATAACAATAGAAACCAAGTTTCAATGGTCACAAAGCAACAATAGTATTGATGATGGTGGTGGTTCACATGTATAAATAAGGTATTGTGGGTTGAGTCCTTCGCTTACGGCCATACAACCCTGAACACGCCCGATCTCGTCTGATCTCGGAAGCTAAGCAGGGTCGGGCCTGGTTAGTACTTGGATGGGAGACCGCCTGGGAATACCAGGTGCTGTAAGCTTTTTCGAATGTCCTTTGCAACCAGCAGAGGGCGCTGTTGCTGCTGCTTCAAAGGAGAAAGATCTTGGAAAGAGCAGGAAAGACTCACCATCAAAGAAAAAAAGCATATGGAAGTCACACATCATCACTGAAGGAAGAGAGCGATTTTTCAGTTTGGTTCATGTCCCATCCGCTAACATGGAGGAGGAGGGTTTCTTACCTGTACTGCACCAGGGGGCGAATAAGATGTGTTGGTCTCACATGTTGTTCATCTTTATTTACAGTCTGATTTAAACTTTATCCATCGATCAAACATAGAAAAACTTGGATGTTTGTTAACAGTTTGTTTCCTGCAGGAGGAAACACCGGCATCGGTAAAGCCACGGCGCTGCACCTGGCCCGGAAGGGAGCCAGAGTGATCCTGGCCTGTCGGAACCGGGACAAGGCCGAAGCTGCTATTGCTGATATACAACAGGTAGGAAGAGACCGAGCGAAGGGTCACACCCTGCTGGTTCGTCTTCCATTCACCAAAACTGTGAAATGAGCTGTGTCTTAAAATGAAGCAGCAGCAGGTTGTTTCTGGACATGTTGTGTAGTTGGTGTTTGTGAAGCAGCAGCAGCAGGTTGTTTCTGGACATGTTGTGTAGTTGGTGTTTGTGAAGCAGCAGCAGCAGGTTGTTTCTGGACATGTTGTGTAGTTGGTGTTTGTGGAGCAGCAGGTTGTTTCTGGACATGTTGTGTAGTTGGTGTTTGTGGAGCAGCAGCAGCAGGTTGTTTCTGGACATGTTGTGTAGTTGGTGTTTGTGAAGCAGCAGCAGCAGGTTGTTTCTGGACATGTTGTGTAGTTGGTGTTTGTGGAGCAGCAGCAGCAGCAGGTTGTTTCTGGACATGTTGTGTAGTTGGTGTTTGTGAAGCAGCAGCAGCAGGTTGTTTCTGGACATGTTGTGTAGTTGGTGTTTGTGGAGCAGCAGCAGCAGGTTGTTTCGGGACATGTTGTGTAGTTGGTGTTTGTGAAGCAGCAGCAGCAGGTTGTTTCTGGACATGTTGTGTAGTTGGTGTTTGTGAAGCAGCAGCAGCAGGTTGTTTCTGGACATGTTTGTGTAGTTGGTGTTTGTGAAGCAGCAGCAGCAGGTTGTTTCTGGACATGTTGTGTAGTTGGTGTTTGTGAAGCAGCAGCAGCAGCTTGTTTCTGGACATGTTGTGTAGTTAGTGTTTGTGAAGCAGCAGCAGCAGCAGGTTGTTTCTGGACATGTTGTGTAGTTGGTGTTAGTGAAGCAGCAGCAGCAGGTTGTTTCTGGACATGTTGTGTAGTTGGTGTTTGTGAAGCAGCAGCAGCAGGTTGTTTCTGGACATGTTGTGTAGTTGGTGTTTGTGAAGCAGCAGCAGCAGGTTGTTTCTGGACATGTTGTGTAGTTGGTGTTTGTGAAGCAGCAGCAGCAGGTTGTTTCTGGACATGTTGTGTAGTTAGTGTTTGTGAAGCAGCAGCAGCAGCTTGTTTCTGGACATGTTGTGTAGTTGGTGTTTGTGAAGCAGCAGCCGCAGCAGGTTGTTTCTGGACATGTTGTGTAGTTGGTGTTTGTGAAGCAGCAGCAGCAGGTTGTTTCTGGACATGTTGTGTAGTTAGTGTTTGTGGAGCAGCAGCAGCAGCTTGTTTCTGGACATGTTGTGTAGTTGGTGTTTGTGAAGCAGCAGCAGGTTGTTTCTGGACATGTTGTGTAGTTGGTGTTTGTGGAGCAGCAGCAGCAGGTTGTCGGGTCCGACTCGTTCAAACAGGAACATGTGGGGGGCATTCAGGCGAGGGGCGGAGCCTGTAGAGCAGCAGGGGCGGAGCCTGTAGAGCAGCAGGGGCGGAGCCTGTAGAGCAGCAGGAGGCCGGACATGACGTATAAACTCTGCTGTGGAAAGATCAGTGTTGTTGTTTACAGCTCGTCCACATCGGCGTCGGCCCTCAGCACCAGAAGATCTGGAACCTCCTCGTGTTTCCAAGTGGACGTCTTCGTCTTCTACGTGTACGGCTCCTCTTCTTCATCCTGAGATGTTTGTGTTCTTCCAGTTTCACGTCCGTCACGTGTTAGAAACCTCGTCAACACGTCTACTCGCTCTCTGGGAAGCTTCCACACATCGTCCTGCTGTTTCCTCTCATGGACTCACTCTGACATGTTACACACATTCTACCAGGAGGCTGCAGGAGAAGATCCAGAACATGTCCAGAGACACTGACTCAGAGAGAACCTGCAGAACATGTGAGGAACACGTCTGGAACACTAGAACAGGTTTAGTGTTATGCGTCTAGGTTCCAACTTAATCCCCCCCCCCCCCCCCCGATATGATTACACAGCAATGATGGGAGTGTTGAGCAAATACTTGTACCCGCCCGTTGGAGCCTACAGGTGGATGCTGGGGGGGGCTGAAGCAACTGGTAGTGATACTGCAGCAGCAGTGGGAGCAAAGGGGATGATGGGAAATGTCTCTGTGCTTTAATAGACCACCTGATGAGGTGGGTGTGTCTAGAGATGGCTGTGGAGAGTGAGGTCACATGATGTGTCACATGACCGGAGCAGCTCCAGGTGGCTGCCTGCACCAGCTCGCAGGCGTCGCTCCATTTAATTCATTAACTGTCAAATAAAAATAGACATTGATAAATTCATTTATTGAGCTGAAGAAGAAGTAAATTACTAAAGAATTCATGATTTGATGTTTATATGAATATTTGAATCAATAGAAAACAAAACACATTCAGAACATGATGCAGACTCTGTATTACACTGTGTGACAGTGAGTGCAGATCAAAGTCTCTATCTACACTCTGGTGTCGTCATGGTGATTCTCCAACATCATCTTCATCTGTTAACACTCGTCATGTTGCAGGAGACAGGAAGTACCGACGTTCTCTACATGCTGTTGGACCTGGCCAGTCTCAAGTCCGTCCGCTGCTTCGCAGACACGTTCCTGGAAACTGAGCGTCGGCTGGATCTGCTCATCAACAACGCTGGTACACACACACACACACACACACACACACACCACACACACACACACACAGTGTCTGAAGAACAACTTGAAGTCGCAGGAGCTTCTGTCAATAGCAGCTTTTATTCGCCCGCTCTGCTGCCCCCAGGGGCCGGAGGTAGTTCACACGTTGGTACGTCACGTTCCTGTGAACACGATATCTCAGGAACACCTCTGACATCAACGTGAGGGATATAAATATCATATAAAACTGTTTCAGGGTCACATTTCTTCATTTCTTCTAATTGATTAATACGATGACCAGTTTTTATCTCCATGTATTCTCTAAATCTCTGCGTCTATATCCTGAGATCCGTTGATCTGTCTGTTGTTCAGGGTCCAGTGAAGTTCAGTGTTTGGTTCTACACTCGTCGTGTTAGTGACGTTATCGGCCGCTCAGCTGATATCCAGTGGTTTTCACAGATCAGTTGTGTGTCTGTCCTGCAGGTTTGCTCGCTGACGGACGGACGGAGGACGGCTTCGGCATCGTGTTCGGAGTGAACCACCTGGGTCACTTCCTGTTGACCTGCCTGCTGCTGGAGAGGATGAAGGAGGCCGGGGGCGGACGGGTGGTCACCCTGTCCTCCATTGCTCACCGCTGGGGACGCATCGACTTCCAGGTGCGCTCTGAACACAACGTGAACACAACGTGAACACTACATGAACACAACATGAACCGCTGGGGACGCATCGACTTCCAGGTGCGCTCTGAACACAACGTGAACACAACGTGAACACTACATGAACACAACATGAACACAACATGAACCGCTGGGGACGCATCGACTTCCAGGTGCGCTCTGAACACAACGTGTACACAACGTGAACACAACGTGTACACTACATGAACACAACGTGTACACTACATGTACACAACATGAACACAACATGTACACTACATGTACACTACATGTACACAACATGTACACAACGTGAACACTACATGTACACTACATGTACACAACGTGAACACTACATGAACACTACATGAACACAACATGAACACAACGTGTACACAACGTGAACACAACATGAACACAACATGAACACAACATGAACCGCTGGGGACGCATCGACTTCCAGGTGCGCTCTGAACACAACGTGAACACAACGTGAACACAACATGAACACAACATGAACCGCTGGGGACGCATCGACTTCCAGGTGCGCTCTGAACACAACGTGAACACAACGTGAACACAACATGAACACAACATGAACCGCTGGGGACGCATCGACTTCCAGGTGCGCTCTGAACACAACGTGAACACAACGTGAACACAACATGAACCGCTGGGGACACATCGACTTCCAGGTGCGCTCTGAACACAACGTGAACACAACGTGAACACAACGTGTACACTACATGAACACAACGTGTACACTACATGTACACTACATGTACACTACATGTACACTACATGAACACAACGTGTACACAACGTGTACACAACGTGTACACTACATGAACACAACGTGTACACTACATGTACACTACATGTACACAACATGAACACTACATGTACACAACATGAACACAACGTGTACACTACATGTACACTACGTGTACACTACATGAACACTACGTGTACACTACGTGTACACAACATGAACACAACATGTACACTACGTGTACACTACATGTACACAACGTGAACACTACATGAACACTACATGTACACTACATGTACACTACATGTACACAACATGAACACAACATGTACACTACATGTACACTACATGTACACAACGTGAACACTACATGAACACAACGTGAACACAACATGTACACGACGTGTACACTACATGTACACAAGCGTCAGCTCAATGAAATGTAATGGATGCATGAGGTCATGTCGGCTCAGTGCTGATCCCTCCCACTTTGTGGTCACCATGTGTTCTCAGGCTCTGGCGGTGGACAAACATCTGGGCACCGGCGGGTACAGCTGGCAGTTCTTCATGGCGTACTGCAACAGTAAACTCTGCAACGTCCTCTTCACCCACGAGCTCGCCAAGAGGCTGAAAGGAACCAAGGTCACCTGCTACAGCGTCCACCCTGGTAATTCACCTTGCCCTTCACTTTGACCTTCAGCTTCCTTCACCTCATTTTAGACTCAAACTACAAACAGAGGGAAAGTGACCAGAGAGCAACAACCTGTGTCTCCAGCTCTTGTGGCCAAAGTTCAGTTCAACAGCTCCTTCATGTAGAGGCAGAGAGTAAAGGCTGAATGAGCCGTGTGAGGAGTCGACTGTGATGACACTTCTAAAAGGTGACGGACACAAAACGGAAAAATTCAAACCAACACAAACATGTTAGGATGAAAAAGAGAAACATGAAGAAGACGAAACCGATACTGAGCCATTTTAGAATTTAGGACTAGATGAGAAGAGATACTGAATTCATTGAGAAAGCAGGTGTTAGCAGGTGTTAGCTGGTGTTAGCAGGTGTTAGCAGATGTTAGCTGGTGTTAGCAGGTGTTAGCAGGTGTTAGCTGGTGTTAGCCGATGTTAACAGGTGTTAGCTGGTGTTGGCAGGTGTTAGCAGATGTTAGAAGGTGTTAGCAGATGTTAGCTGGTGTTAACTGGTGTTAGCAGGTGTTAGCAGATGTTAGCTGGTGTTAACTGGTGTTAGCAGATGTTAGCAGATGTTAGCTGGTGTTAGCAGTTGTTAACTGGTGTTAGCCGGTGTTAGCTGGTGTTAACTGGTGTTAGCCGGTGTTAGCAGGTGTTAACTGATGTTAGCCGGTGTTAGCTGGTGTTAGCAGATGTTAGCAGGTGTTAGCTGGTGTTAACTGGTGTTAGCAGATTTTAGCTGGTGTTAGCAGTTGTTAACTGGTGTTAGCCGGTGTTAGCCGGTGTTAGCAGGTGTTTACTGGTGTTAGCCGGTGTTAGCTGGTGTTAGCAGATGTTATCAGGTGTTAGCCGGTGTTAGCAGGTGTTAGCTGGTGTTAGCAGATGTTAACAGGTGTTAGCTGGTGTTAGCAGATGTTAGCTGGTGTTAGCCGATGTTAACAGGTGTTAGCTGGTGTTGGCAGGTGTTAGCAGATGTTAGAAGGTGTTAACAGATGCTAACAGGTGTTAGCTGGTGTTAGCCGATGTTAGCTGGTGTTAGCCGATGTTAACAGGTGTTAGCTGGTGTTAGCAGATGTTGGCAGGTGTTAACTGGTGTTAGCCGGTGTTAGCTGGTGTTAGCAGATGTTAGCCGGTGTTAGCCGGTGTTAGCAGGTGTTAACTGGTGTTAGCCGGTGTTAGCTGGTGTTAGCAGATGTTAGCTGGTGTTAACTGGTGTTAGCAGATTTTAGCTGGTGTTAGCAGTTGTTAACTGGTGTTAGCAGGTGTTAGCTGGTGTTAGCAGTTGTTAACTGGTGTTAGCAGGTGTTAGCCGGTGTTAGCAGGTGTTTACTGGTGTTAGCCGGTGTTAGCTGGTGTTAGCCGGTGTTAGCTGGTGTTAGCCGATGTTAGCTGGTGATAGCCGATGTTAACAGGTGTTAGCTGGTGTTAGCAGATGTTAGCTGGTGTTGGCAGGTGTTAGCAGATGTTAGAAGGTGTTAACTGGTCAACTATTGTCTACCCGTGTACCGAACCTGGACTGGATCTTCACCGAACCCTGCTACTGCCTGACACTCATTGGAATTGTGTGCTTGTTATTGGACTGCCTCACCTGTGTACCGAACGCATCTCAGAACATTACAGGAAACACTTTGACAGACACAATCATTTTGGCTTCATATTTACATCTCATCTTAAAAAAGGTCAGAACTATGTTTCTGTTTCATAGTTTTTATTATTTTGATCACAATATTAAAATCACATCACTAGGCTGCTGTTGAATAAACACTTTTACAGACAGAATCATTTTGGCTTCATCACATCAAACAGACTAATGTTCACATGTTGGATTATTTCATATGTGAACAGACTTTATGTGATTAAACATGAATCATGTCTCATGTGTGAGTTTTAATAAAGTTTGTTGAATGTGAACAATGATCAGCTGTTATTGATAAATGTGTTTTTATGTGGATCTTCATCAGTTTGCTCGACTTCATGGATCCACACAAAATCTAAATGATAGAAAACATTTTCCATGAAAGTAAAAAACAAACCAAAGATAAAGATCAGAAAATAATGAAATCTTTTTACACACGTGGAAAAGTCGACAGGAGAAATAAAAACGAGTGAGAAGTAAAAGGAGAAATAAACAAAGCTTTAGAATAACGAGTTTAACATTTAAATTCAGCAGATTTCTCTTGAAGAAATAAACATGATGAATAAAATCTTTATCTCTAACTGCTCTGATCCAGCGTCACAGAGACATTCACAGGTAACAGCTTCAAGTGATCTCTAGTGCTAAAGTATGGAAACATCTTCTGAGTGAAAGTGTGTCTGAAGGTGTGAATGTGTTTGTTAGTATCAGGATCAGAGAACGACAGTTCTCCTCTGTTCCAGTCCAGTTTCACTCTGATCCTCTGGATCTTCTTCACAGAGAGAACAGATGATCCTGATGGTGACCGTGCTGAGTATTTACCGTCATGGAACCTTATTCTCCATGTTTCAGACAGATCGTCTCCCTTCCTCTGGACAGACTCTGCTCTTACACCCAGTGACCAGCTTGTACTGTCTCCAACCAGGACGTCCCAGCTGTGAGTCCCTGAGTTAAAACCCTCAGATCCCAGGACTGAGGCGTATTGATCAAACCTCTCTGGGTTGTCAGGAAGATTCTGTTTCCATCCTCGTCTCAAACTGGTCAGACCTTCAGACAGGACGAGATCTGGATTAGCAGAGTTTGGGTCCAGAACCACAGGACTGTAGGAGACCACGTCCTTCATCTTGTTCCAGATGTTGAAGCTCAGGTTGCCCAGATGTTTGGCCTCGTCTATCAGAGCTCCTGAGGCCAGCTGTGGATCCTCCAGCAGGGGGCGCTGCTGGACTCGTTCCACTGCAGCCTTGTAGTTGAGCAGGAACGAGACGTCTTCAGCTCTCAGCTCGTCCTCTGTGGTTCTGATTGTGTCTGAAAGAGCCGTTATGTCTCTGCTCAGAGACTCAATCTTCTCCTTCATCATCCGACTCTTCTGCTCCTCTTCCTCCCTCAGTGCAGCCATCCTGGCCTCCTCTTCCTCCTCCAGAAACTGATGAAGCTTTTTAAACTGCTCCTTGATCTGCGTCTCTGTGAGTCCGGCCTGGACCTTAATGTGTTTTACTGTTCGTTTAAACTCTAATTTAACACGTTCAAAACACTGTACCTTCTTCTTCAAGGGCTCCAGAGTTTCCTGAAGCTGCTTCTTGTGTTGTGGTGCAGCTTCATCGATGGGGCTGAATCTGTGGTCGCTGTGTTTTTCTGAATCTCTGCAGACGAGACACACTGGCTGCTGATGGTCCAGACAGAAGAGTCTGAGTTTCTTTGAGTGCAGACTGCAGAGAGCATGTGAAGAGCTCTGATCTCTCTCCTGTAAGAAGGTCTCACACACGTTCTCCATTGAGTCTCCAGGTGAAGCTGAAAACAGACAGTCAGTCAGTCACAGCTCCACGAGCTTCACTGAGGTTCACTTCCCCTCTGAGTCGAGGTGTTAAACTCACGGTCAGTGTGTGGAGCGTCGGCAGGTTGTAGCTTCACTCTTCTCTCCTGTAGCTGGACTCACTCAGGACGTTTGGTCTGGTTTGGTTTAGTTTGGTTTGGAAGATGAATGTGATCGTCTGGTTTTCAGCCTGCGTCTCTTCAGGGAGGAACAGATGCTTCCTGGTTTCTCAGGTGAGTCAGGAGAGGGCGGAGCTTCAGATGCTGGACGATAAAACCTGTAAAACCTGAAACAGATGTACAAGCAGCTCTGCTGCCAGTATAAACTATGCCCCCCCCTCATGGACTACACTCTAACACTTTAACTCTTAACTGCCAGATTCATCTGCCTGTGAAATACATTCACTGTACATATTCTCACACTGCACATATCTTTACTGTCTATACACTGTATACATTAGTTTAATTACATTCATATATTTCTATATTCCTCCCACTTCAGTATTACATGTTTCTTATTACCTGCTGATGTCTTTTTGACTCTTGCTGCTGTAATACTGCAAATGTCCCATTGTTGGACTAATAAAGGATCATCTCACCTCATCTCATCTCATCTCATCTCATCTCATCTCATCTCATCTCCTCTCCTCTCCTCTCCTCTCCTCTCCTCTCCTCTCCTCTCATCTCATCTCATCTCATCTCATCTCATCTCATCATCTCATCATCTCATCTCATCTCATCTCATCTCATCTCATCTTAAATCCATGATGCTCCAGATCATTTAAACACACACACACAAACACACACCTCACAACTTTTAAACATGGAAAACCTGTCAATTTATGTTATACTTTTTCTTTATCAATGGAAATTGTATTTATATAGCACATTTCATTCAAAGAAAATCACCTTGAGAGAATAAGTCAAAACAAATACTTAAATATATATGTATAATCAGATTTAAAGGTGTAACCCATAATTCCAAAGACAAGAATATTATACAACAGATGCATCACACATCCATGAACCGACTGGACGTACAACATAGCAGAAAATCAGGGAACAGAACTATTTTACATTTGTTGTTGAAGTTGACACCGTTGTGATCGACCTCAGGTCAGAACTGTTCTGTCCATGGAGTGTGGTGGCAGACTGAAATAACAAATGAGTTATTACATCGCAGCAGCTATTTAGTGTTTGCTGGGCTTATGGTTCCTGCTCTGGACACAATGCAGAGAGGTTTGTTTTTATCAGTCATTTAAACCCAGAAACATTGAAATCAAGGCTCAGGCCTAAACTTCCCAGAGTGATCCTTCAAAGCAACAGAAGACAAGAAGCTCTCGGTGCCTTCATTCTGCAAATACTGTTCATAATTGACCATCGATGTTCCTTTTTCAGCCAGTCAGATTATATATGTTCATACAACCTCCTTATTTATGTAAGTTCTGGTTACCAGGACTCATTGTTTATCACATTTCACTTGGTCATATTTATTTTATCGCTCTTTTATCTTAACGCCTTTAGATTGTTTGCAGGAATCTTATGTCGTCTCCATAAGATTCCTCGTGAAAAAAAATGTATATTGCATAATTATGAATTTTTGCCAACTGTACTCTGCCTCACACGGGGCACCATTATGTTGTGCAATAGTGCATTAAACGTGATACCATTAAATGGTGTGACTTTCGGCATTCAATAAATTTGGTTATCAAAATAAAATATTGAATATTAATATAAAAAATATGAATATTAAATAATAACTTTAATTGATTAAAGTTACCTCGGGGCACCACCCTTCAAAGGAAGGGAAAAGATAGCCAATTTATTGATTAAGTCTCATAAAAGTACTAACTACAAATTTGGAACTCTGATTAACAATTAAATTAATAACTATAACCAAAGATAGGTATGTGAGCATGCATGTGTGTGTGTCTGTGTGAGTCAGCGTGCTTCCAAAATGGCGGCTGGCCACTTCGAAGATAACACCACTCCCCCCTATTGGAATGTTTACGACATGTAGCGGAGGTCAGAGATAATTAGGTGCTGCGATATGCGTGTGTGCCAAATTAGAGAAAGTTACTAGATGCATGCAAGGAAAGACTGAAGAGCATAATGTTGTATATTTAAGCAGCAGTGATGTTGAAGATGATGATGAAGGAATCTCCGCGGACACCGTTCTTGCTTGTATAATAAGGTTTATTACACAGAAGTTACAGGTCAGGACGGGTACCGGCCACCCGGAGACGTTCTCAGCCAATGCAGAAGTCTGTCTCGCCGGTGTCGGACAAGCATTCATATAGGGAAGTTGTTTACGCCCAAGACTTGAGATAAAATGATGTCACACATAGGGGCCTCTAATTAAAGACATGCTTCGTACATAAAAATGGAAACCCCTCCATCGAACAGGTCAAAGAGCATTCTCCGAGGGAGAGAACTAACGAGTAACATATGGAATAATACTTAGGAAATCTGAGAGTCCGGAAACGAGGGCCCCCTAACCATCGAACCTGTCATTATGTTTTACACACATGTCAAAACGATCTACGTTAGCTGAATATACCACAATAACTAACATTAACTTTCAAATATCTTGTAACCACAATATCAAAGCAACACAAATCAAACTTATAAACATCACACAGAATCGAATAAACAGTCTTGCTTAGCCTAGTATAATTATTACCCCGGTTGTGTTACCCATCCGTGGAAAGGGGGAAAAGAGTTGCTGTGCAGTTCGCAGTTCTGTGAAATCGTCTTGCTGGTTTCTGTCTCCTGCCTTCGTGGTTCTGTTGGGTTGTGCAACTCAGTTGCTGTTTGAAGTTCTCCTGCAGGACATCGCGTCGCGGCCTAGAGGTTGGTAGAGCTTGGATTGCGAGGAGGTTTCCTTGGTGAGATGAGCTGGAAGCTGCAACTCTCCTCCATGAAGTTGATTTGAGTTGAAAGGGTGAGCTGGACCGCTACCCTTCTCCTCTGAGAGGATTCGTGGAAGGGCCGGTGTGCTCCTCTCGAAGAGGTGAATGGGAAGAGGCTGGACAGCCTTCTCCCCTCGGAGGGATTGTAGAAAAGAGATAGAAGAGAGGGGGAACAGGCCTTACATTGGCCCGGTGACCTCACAGGTCATGGGGCCCAGAGTCAATCAATCAATCCAATTTTATTTGTATAGCCCATATTCACAAATCACAATTTGTCTCATAGGGCTTTAACATGGTGAGACATCCTCTGCCTTTAACCCTCAACAAGAGTCAAACTACTAAAAACCCTTTTAACAGGTAAAGAAGATAGAAACCTCAGAGACACGTGAGGATCCCTCTCCCAGGATGGACACAAGTGCAATAGATGTCAAGTGTAAAGGAGAACATCACCAAGATAAAGGTTTTAGCAGCATTGATAAGGGTAAACATGTGAATTGGTGGATTAATGTCATTAATGGTCGAGTATCTGAAGAGAAGTACTCCTCTCTGTATCAGCAGTCCTGCTGCAATCATAGTCTATGGTCAGCAGCCAGTAAGATCATGATACACCATCAAGATCGGATGCCACTATAGTCCACAGTCACTGTCCACTGCCGCCATTAGGATCCATCATCAGCTGCCACCTCGGTCGTGGTCCACCACTATTATCAGATGCCAACACGATAAAGAATCCGCCTTTATTACCACGATCAGCCAGCACGATACAGAATCCGTCATACTGGATCCACCATTACGATCTCTGATACGCGATCCACAGAGCCTAATCCATGATGTGGCCACAGCTGCGGCCCTGGATCTGCGGACGATAGGGCAAAGGGCCTCCGGGGAAGAAGTCAAGTCAGTAACATGTTTTGATGGGATATGAATTACTTTGATGTGATAACGGTTTGAGAAGAGGAAGGAGAAGCTGGAAAGAGAAGCTCCGAGTGTCATGTGTCCCCCGACCTTCTAGACCTGCAGCAGCAGAACTAAGAGCAGGTCTAAGACAAACCTGGACTGGCTCTAACTATGAGCTTTATCGTAAAGGAAGGTTTTAAGCCTACTCTTAAACGTACAGATGGTGTCTGCCTCCCGAATTGAAAGTGGGAGATGATTCCACAGGAGAGGAGCTTGATGCTGAAGGTTCTGGCTCCTCCTCTACTTTTAGAGACTTTAGGGACGACAAGTAAGACTGAATTCTGGGAGCGCAGTGCTCGAGTGGGGTTATAAGGTACTAACAGCTCCTTAAGGTATAATGGTGCCATATTATTAAGGGCCTTGAAGGTGAGGAGGAGAATTTTAATGAGCTGTGTCGTAAAAATGAAGTGAATGTGTTAGTGTTTGTGCAGCAGCAGCAGCAGGTTGTTTCTGGACATGTGTAGTGGTGTTTGTGAAGCAGCAGCAGCAGGTTGTTCTGACATGTTGTGTGTTGTGTTTGTGAAGCAGCAGCAGCAGGTTGTTTCTGGACATGTTGTGTAGTTGGTGTTTGTGGAGCAGCAGCAGCAGGTTGTCGGGTCCGACTCGTTCAAACAGGAACATGTGGGAACATCCAGGCGAGGGGCGGAGCCTGTAGAGCAGCAGGGGCGGAGCCTGTAGAGCAGCAGGAGGCCGGACATGACGTATAAACTCTGCTGTGGAAAGATCAGTGTTGTTGTTTACAGCTCGTCCACACCGGCGTCGGCCCTCAGCACCAGAAGATCTGGAACCTCCTCGTGTTTCCAAGTGGACGTCTTCGTCTTCTACGTGTACGGCTCCTCTTCTTCATCCTGAGATGTTTGTGTTCTTCCAGTTTCACGTCCGTCACGTGTTAGAAACCTCGTCAACACGTCCACTCGCTCTCTGGGAAGCTTCCACACATTGTCCTGCTGTTTCCTCACATGGACTCACTCTGACATGTTACACACATGTTACCAGGAGGCTGCAGGAGAAGATCCAGAACATGTCCAGAGACACTGACTCAGATGTTTGTTCTCACAGACAGAACCTGCAGAACATGTGAGGAACAAGTGAGGGACATGTGAGGAACATGTTTGGAACATGTCTGATAACATCGTCTACTGTCCCAAACATTCAATCGTAATCAACAGTCAATCAATCAATCAAATTTTATTTATATAGCCCAAATTCACAAATCACAATTTGTCTCATAGGGCTTTAACATGGTGAGACATCCTCTGCCCTTAACCCAACAAGAGACAGGAAAAACTACTAAAACCCTTTTAAAAAGAAGGTAGAAACCTCAGAGAGACAGATGTGAGGATCCCTCTCCCAGGACGGACACAAGTGCAATAGATGTTGTATTGGCAGTTTTTATATTTGTGTTATAACTAATAGATGAAACAGACATATGTAGAAGGATGAGTGAACAGATGTGGTTCCCATGGGTTAATGTATCTATACAAGTGTTGCTTAAGGTAATAAATGTTTATGGCTTCTCTCCCTCTGTGTGACACCCGGCAAGATGCTCACTGCAGGGGTCCCTCAGGGTGTCTGGAGTAGAGGCGTGAGGGGATTTCTGCATAGTATACAGGACTGGGGTCTTTTGTGTTGTAAACGAAGATAGGAGAATTCGGAGACAGATTGTCTCACACCAGAAATCACACCAGGGGGTTCGCACAGAGAAGGGGGACAGGATGTCTGCCCACCTTTGACAAACAGTGAAGAAGATGAGGGAAGTCTTCTTCCTCCCAGGGAGGGGCTTATGATGTATAAGAATCTGACTCTGCTCTTGTTCTGTGCTCATTCTATACACGTTACACTAGGTGGCTGTGTGGGGTGAGTCCACCTGCAGGTGTTAGAATTGAACTTACCGAGAGACAATGTATGACCACGTATGACAATGCATGATAGTGTACGATTATGTGTAATTGTGTATTATTAAACAGAAATTGCCACCACAATGTCAAGTGTAAACATGAACTTAAAAAACACAAAAGATAATAATGCATCTATGTAAAACCAAAGAAAATGTACAGTCCTCCTTTCAAACAATTCAATAATGAAGTGACTCCGTTAAACCTAAACAGAACCCTAAACCCATCTCTACATGAACAGTGAACAGATGAGTATGACCATGAAGGACTCAGCTGGACATTAAACCAGTTCAGTCAGACAACTCACGTTCAAACGTTTATTGCAGCAGTAGAACAGGTGAGTGTTTAGTGTCTAGGTTCCAACTTAATCATCGATTTCATAATAAAGTCTAATAATAATGTTAAATTTATTTATTTATATATATTATATAATATTGTGATAAATATCTAACAACATTACAGTTCAATTATATGTAATAATATTATAGTACAGTTTAATATCTAAAGAATATTAAAATAAAGTGAAATATCTTTTTATTAAATGTAATAATATTGTAATAAAGGTTTGGTGACTGTTCCTCAGACGTCTTCCAACACGTTGTTTCATCACAACAGGTTCTTCTGCCTCAGATTCCTGAGTGCAGGTGTGACCAGCACACACAGACACACACAGACACACACAGACACACACATCACACACAGACACACACAGACAAACCAAGACACACAAAGACACATACAGTCACACAAAGTTACAGAAAGACACACAAAGTCACACAAAGACACACAAAGCCACACACAGACACACACAGACACACACAGACAAACCAAGACACACAAAGACACACACAGTCACACACAGACACACACAGACACACAAAGACACACACAGACACACCAAGACACACACAGAGACACACAGACAAACACAGACACACAAAGACACACACAGTCACAGACAGACACACAGACACACACAGTCACAGACAGACACACCAAGACACACACAGACACACACAGACACACAAAGACACACACAGACACACACAGACACACCAAGACACACAAAGACACACACAGACAGACACACCAAGACACACACAGACACACACAGAGACACACAGACACACAAAGACACACACAGACACACACAGACACACCAAGACACACACAGACACACCAAGACACACACAGACACACAAAGACACACACAGTTACAGAAAGACACACAAAGTCACACAAAGCCACACACAGACACACAGACACACACAGACACACAAAGACACACAAAGACACACACAGTCACACAAACTTACAGAAAGACACACAAAGCCACACAAAGACACACAGTCACACAAAGACACACAGTCACACAAAGACACACACAGTCACACCAAGACACACACAGACACACACAGACACACCAAGACACACACAGATACACACAGACAAACCAAGACACACAAAGACACACACAGTTACAGAAAGACACACAAAGTCACACAAAGACACACAAAGCCACACACAGACACACAGACACACACATCACACACAGACACACAAAGACACACACAGTCACACAAACTTACAGAAAGACACAAAGACACACAAAGACACACAGTCACACAAAGACACACAGTCACACAAAGACACACAGTCACACAAAGACACACACAGTCACACAAAGTTACAGAAAGACACACAAAGACACACAGTCACACACAGTCACACAAAGACACACAAAGACACACACAGTCACACAAAGTTACAGAAAGACACACAAAGCCACACAAAGACGTTCCTTCAACATAGTCGCTACCAGCTGCTCGAGGTGTCAACCCCTGGATGCATGAGGTCATGTCGGCTCAGTGCTGATCCCTCCCACTTTGTGGTCACCATGTGTTCTCAGGCTCTGGCGGTGGACAAACATCTGGGCACCGGCGGGTACAGCTGGCAGTTCTTCATGGCGTACTGCAACAGTAAACTCTGCAACGTCCTCTTCACCCACGAGCTCGCCAAGAGGCTGAAAGGAACCAAGGTCACCTGCTACAGCGTCCACCCTGGTAATTCACCTTGCCCTTCACTTTGACCTTCAGCTTCCTTCACCTCATTTTAGACTCAAACTACAAACAGAGGGAAAGTGACCAGAGAGCAACAACCTGTGTCTCCAGCTCTTGTGGCCAAAGTTCAGTTCACAGCTCCTTCATGTAGAGGCAGAGAGTAAAGGCTGAATGAGCCGTGTGAGGAGTCGACTGTGATGACACTTCTAAAAGGTGACGGACACAAAACGGAAAAATTCAAACCAACACAAACATGTTAGGATGAAAAAGAGAAACATGAAGAAGACGAAACCGATACTGAGCCATTTTAGAATTTAGGACTAGATGAGAAGAGATACTGAATTCATTGAGAAAGCAGGTGTTAGCAGGTGTTAGCAGGTGTTAGCTGGTGTTAGCAGGTGTTAGCAGATGTTAGCAGATGTTAGCAGGTGTTAGCAGATGTTAGCTGGTGTTAACTGGTGTTAGCAGATGTTAGCAGGTGTTAGCTGGTGTTAGCAGGTGTTAGCTGGTGTTAACTGGTGTTAGCTGGTGTTAGCAGATGTTAGCTGGTGTTAACTGGTGTTAGCAGATGTTAGCAGATGTTAGCTGGTGTTAGCAGTTGTTAACTGGTGTTAGCAGTTGTTAACTGGTGTTAGCCGGTGTTAGCAGGTGTTAGCTGGTGTTAACTGGTGTTAGCCGGTGTTAGCAGGTGTTAACTGTTGTTAGCCGGTGTTAGCAGGTGTTAGCAGATATTAACAGATGTTAGCAGGTGTTAACTGGTGTTAGTTGGTGTTAGCCGGTGTTAGCAGGTGTTAACTGGTGTTAGCAGATGTTAGCAGGTGTTAACAGATGTTAGCAGGTGTTAGCCGATGTTAGCAGGTGTTAGCAGGTGTTAACTGGTGTTAGCAGATGTTAGCAGATGTTAGCAGGTGTTAACTGGTGTTAGCCGGTGTTAGCTGGTGTTAACTGGTGTTAGCCGGTGTTAGCTGGTGTTAGCAGGTCTTAACTGGTGTTAATAGGTGTTAACTGGTGTTAGCCGGTGTTAGCTGGTGTTAACTGGTGTTAGCCGGTGTTAGCCGATGTTAGCAGGTGTTAGCCGGTGTTAGGCGGTGTTAGCTGGTGTTAGCAGGTGTTAGCCGATGTTAGCAGGTGTTAGCTGGTGTTAGGCGTGTTAGCTGGTGTTAGCAGGTGTTAGCCGGTGTTAGCTGGTGTTAACCGGTGTTAGCAGGTGTTAGCTGGTGTTAGCCTGTGTTAGCAGGTGTTAGCAGGATTTAGCTGGTGTTAACAGGTGTTAGCTGGTGTTAACAGATGTTAGCAGATGTTAGCTGGTGTTAGCTGGTGTTAGCTGGTGTTAGCAGATGTTAGCAGGTGTTAGCTGGTGTTAGCTGGTGTTAGCAGGTGTTAGCTGGTGTTAGCCGGTGTTAGCAGGTGTTAGCAGCCACCAGCAGATGTTAGAGACATAACTTCAGTTGTGTATCTTAGCGTCTTCAAGTGTTTTGTTCTTGTGATCAATGGTACAAGCCGAACTTGAGGGTACCTGAGGCTGACCCGTGGCTCGGCGGTAAAAAGCTTCTGTCCACCGCTGTGTTGAGACACGATGTGTGAAACCTGCCTCTGGTGGTGAAGGTCAGAGCGCAATGGTCAGTGTTTGCAGAGTCATTGTTGGAAGGATGAATAATGATGTTGAGAGTGTTGAAATGATGGAAAAGTGAATTTGAGTGACGCCTGTCACGTTGTGTCTGATGAGGAGTGTAATCGTTGATGTCACATGACCCCTGCAGGTGTCGTCCGCACTGAGCTGTCCAGAAACGTCAGCCTGTGGCAGAAGATTTTCATCAAGCCCATTGCTCGGCTGCTGTTCCTCGACCCGGAGGCCGGAGCTCAGACCACGCTGCACTGCGCCCTGCAGGAGGGAATCGAACCTCTGAGCGGACGTTACTTCTCTGCTGCGGCGTACAGGAAGTGTGCGCCCGGGCCAGAGATGACGTCGGTGGCCCGTAAACTGTGGGAGGTCAGCGAGAGGCTCAGTGGACTCTCCTGATGTTTGGACTGTTGTGGCTCAGTGACCATGAACTGTCCCTGTGTCTGTTCCACTGTGAATACATTCATGACAACGTTCTGTCTGCATCGTTTTCCACGACTCTCCTCTCGTGTTTCACTGTCACATGTAACCAAGTACATCTACTTACTTCCTGTACTGTACTGAAGTAGATTTATCTTCAGGTACTTTTCACTTTTACTTCAATATCATCAAATATCTGTACTTTCTACTCTAATATA
>VCHM03000258.1:0-21487 GCA_006182925.3 Reinhardtius hippoglossoides
GGGTACCACAACAAGTGAGATTTGTGCCAAGAGCTTGGCGTGGACATCCAACACTTGGGCTTATCGCTTCTCGTCGCCTTTTGGCTAAGATCAAGTGTAGTATCTGTTCTTATCAGTTTAATATCTGATATGTCCTCTATACGAGGACTACATATTAAGCAGATTTTTGGCATGAGGGGCAGAAATTTGGAGCTTGCTCCTTTCTCTCCACGCATCGACCTAGCATTGCAGTGCCGCTGGGAACGTGCACTCTGTTCTTACCTTGTAGAAAACCAAACAATTGTCGAGTTTCAAAAGTGAATTCTACACTGGGTCAATGAAACTGAGGTAATGGCCTGCCAGAGTTTGAGAAGCGTGTGAAACCGCTCTGATGACTCACTGCTTTGTGACGTGACCATGCACGCTCTGCACGGGTCACAATGAGCTTGAACTGGATTCCAAATTGAGTTAGAAGCGTTTTTTCAAGAATGGAAACTTGTTTTCACTCAAGACCTTCTGGAGACTTGGGTGAGAAACCAAGTCAGCATTTTGGACCGAATGTAAGTGGTTTGGGGATGTATTGCTTAGACAGGCTCAAAGCCAATCACAGTAGTCGGGGCAGGAGGTAATAAAGACGTGTATAATTTGGGTTGGCAGATGGGGCGGGTTGGGAATGTTGCATATTGGGATCTGACATGCGGAAAGCAAAGAGAGGCCTACCGTGAAGGTGGTGACTGTGACCGAGAGGCTCCTCTGCTGCTCTCGAACAGAGGTCCATGCTGACTCTGGTTTCTCTTCATAACGCACAAGTCTTTCGCCTTTTACTAAAGACTTCCGTGGAGAGGAACAAACATGAGTTGAATATATTTTTGGCAGGCTTTGCTGTATGGCTGAGCCTTTTGAAATTGTGAAAAGTCAAAGAGCTGTCTAGGTCAGAAATGAAGCGTCCACAGAGGAGAGCTTGGGCGGAGGTGTAAGCAGCAGCCATTGTTATGCACACCTACGAACGGGGTACCACAACAAGTGAGATTTGTGCCAAAGCTTGGCGTGGACATCCAACACTTGGGGCTTATCGCTTCTCGGCCTTTTGGCTAAGATCAAGTGTAGTATCTGTTCTTATCAGTTTAATATCTGATATGTCCTCTATACGAGGACTACATATTAAGCAGATTTTTGGCATGAGGGGCAGAAATTTGGAGCTTGCTCCTTTCTCTCCACGCATCGACATTGCAGTGCCGCTGGGAACGGTGCACTCTGTTCTTACCTTGTAGAAAACCAAACAATTGTCGAGTTTCAAAAGTGAATTCTACACTGGGTCAATGAAACTGAGGTAATGGCCTGCCAGAGTTTGAGAAGCGTGTGAAACCGCTCTGATGACTCACTGCTTTGTGACGTGACCATGCACGGCTCTGCACGGGGTCACAATGAGCTTGAACTGGATTCCAAATTGAGTTAGAAGCGTTTGTCAAGAATGGAAACTTGTTTTCACTCAAGACCTTCTGGGAGACTTGGTGAAAACCAGAGTCAGCATTTTGGACCGAATGTAAGTGGTTGGGGATGTATTGCTTAGACAGGCTTCAAAGCCAATCACAGTAGTCGGGGCAGGAGGTAATAAAGACGTGTATAATTTGGGTTGGCAGATGGGGGCGGGTTGGGAATGTTGCATATTGGGATCTGACATGCGGAAAGCAAAGAGAGGCCTACCGTGAAGGTGGTGACTGTGACCGAGAGCTCCTCTGCTGCTCTCGAACAGAGGTCCATGCTGACTCTGGTTTCTCTTCATAACGCACAAGTCTTTCGCCTTTTACTAAAGACTTCCGTGGAGAGGAACAACATGAGTTGAATATATTTTTGGCAGGCTTTGCTGTATGGCTGAGCCTTTTGAAATTGTGAAAAGTCAAGAGCTGTCTAGGTCAGAAATCAAGCGTCCACAGAGGAGAGCTTGGGCGGAGGTGATAAGCAGCAGCCATTGTTTATGCACACCTACGAACGGGGTACCACAACAAGTGAGATTTGTGCCAAGAGCTTGGCGTGGACATCCAACACTTGGGCTTATCGCTTCTTCGGCCTTTTGGCTAAGATCAAGTGTAGTATCTGTTCTTATCAGTTTAATATCTGATATGTCCTCTATACGAGGACTACATATTAAGCAGATTTTTTGGCATGAGGGGCAGAAATTTGGAGCTTGCTCCTTTCTCTCCACGCATCGACCTAGCATTGCAGTGCCGCTGGGAACGGTGCACTCTGTTCTTACCTTGTAGAAAACCAAACAATTGTCGAGTTTCAAAAGTGAATTCTACACTGGGTCAATGAAACTGAGGTAATGGCCTGCCAGAGTTTGAGAAGCGTGTGAAACCGCTCTGATGACTCACTGCTTTGTGACGTGACCATGCACGGCTCTGCACGGGTCACAATGAGCTTGAACTGGATTCCAAATTGAGTTAGAAGCGTTTGTCAAGAATGGAAACTTGTTTTCACTCAAGACCTTCTGGGAGACTTGGTGAGAAACCAGAGTCAGCATTTTGGACCGAAGTAAGTGGTTTCGGGGATGTATTGCTTAGACAGGCTTCAAAGCCAATCACAGTAGTCGGGGCAGGAGGTAATAAAGACGTGTATAATTTGGGTTGGCAGATGGGGCGGGTTGGGAATGTTTTCATATTGGGATCTGACATGCGGAAAGCAAAGAAGGCCTACCGTGAAGGTGGTGACTGTGACCGAGAGGCTCCTCTGCTGCTCTCGAACAGAGGTCCATGCTGACTCTGGTTTCTCTTCATAACGCACAAGTCTTTCGCCTTTTACTAAAGACTTCCGTGGAGAGGAACAAACATGAGTTGAATATATTTTTGGCAGGCTTTGCTGTATGGCTGAGCCTTTTGAAATTGTGAAAAGTCAAAGAGCTGTCTAGGTCAGAAATCAAGCGTCCACAGAGGAGAGCTTGGGCGGAGGTGATAAGCAGCAGCCATTGTTATGCACACCTACGAACGGGGTACCACAACAAGTGAGATTTGTGCCAAGAGCTTGGCGTGGACATCCAACACTTGGGGCTTATCGCTTCCTTCTCGGCCTTTTGGCTAAGATCAAGTGTAGTATCTGTTCTTATCAGTTTAATATCTGATATGTCCTCTATACGAGGACTACATATTAAGCAGATTTTTGGCATGAGGGGCAGAAATTTGGAGCTTGCTCCTTTCTCTCCACGCATCGACCTAGCATTGCAGTGCCGCTGGGAACGGTGCACTCTGTTCTTACCTTGTAGAAAACCAAACAATTGTCGAGTTTCAAAAGTGAATTCTACACTGGGTCAATGAAACTGAGGTAATGGCCTGCCAGAGTTTGAGAAGCGTGTGAAACCGCTCTGATGACTCACTGCTTTGTGACGTGACCATGCACGGCTCTGCACGGGGTCACAATGAGCTTGAACTGGATTCCAAATTGAGTTAGAAGCGTTTGTCAAGAATGGAAACTTGTTTTTCACTCAAGACCTTCTGGGAGACTTGGTGAGAAACCAGAGTCAGCATTTTGGACCGAATGTAAGTGGTTCGGGGATGTATTGCTTAGACAGGCTTCAAAGCCAATCACAGTAGTCGGGGCAGGAGGTAATAAAGACGTGTATAATTTGGGTTGGCAGATGGGGGCGGGTTGGGAATGTTGCATATTGGGATCTGACATGCGGAAAGCAAAGAGAGGCCTACCGTGAAGGTGGTGACTGTGACCGAGAGGCTCCTCTGCTGCTCTCGAACAGAGGTCCATGCTGACTCTGGTTTCTCTTCATAACGCACAAGTCTTTTCGCCTTTTACTAAAGACTTCCGTGGAGAGGAACAAACATGAGTTGAATATATTTTTTGGCAGGCTTTGCTGTATGGCTGAGCCTTTTGAAATTGTGAAAAGTCAAAGAGCTGTCTAGGTCAGAAATCAGCGTCCACAGAGGAGAGCTTGGGCGGAGGTGATAAGCAGCAGCCATTGTTATGCACACCTACGAACGGGGTACCACAACAAGTGAGATTTGTGCCAAGAGCTTGGCGTGGACATCCAACACTTGGGGCGTATCGCTTCTCGGCCTTTTGGCTAAGATCAAGTGTAGTATCTGTTCTTATCAGTTTAATATCTGATATGTCCTCTATACGAGGACTACATATTAAGCAGATTTTTGGCATGAGGGGCAGAAATTTGGAGCTTGCTCCTTTCTCTCCACGCATCGACCTAGCATTGCAGTGCCGCTGGGAACGGTGCACTCTGTTCTTACCTTGTAGAAAACCAAACAATTGTCGAGTTTCAAAAGTGAATTCTACACTGGGTCAATGAAACTGAGGTAATGGCCTGGCAGAGTTTGAGAAGCGTGTGAAACCGCTCTGATGACTCACTGCTTTTGTGACGTGACCATGCACGGCTCTGCACGGGGTCACAATGAGCTTGAACTGGATTCCAAATTGAGTTAGAAGCGTTTTTCAAGAATGGAAACTTGTTTTCACTCAAGACCTTCTGGGAGACTTGGTGAGAAACCAGAGTCAGCATTTTGGACCGAATGTAGTGGTTTGGGGATGTATTGCTTAGACAGGCTTCAAAGCCAATCACAGTAGTCGGGGCAGGAGGTAATAAAGACGTGTATAATTTGGGTTGGCAGATGGGGCGGGTTGGGAATGTTGCATATTGGGATCTGACATGCGGAAAGCAAAGAGAGGCCTACCGTGAAGGTGGTGACTGTGACCGAGAGCTCCTCTGCTGCTCTCGAACAGAGGTCCATGCTGACTCTGGTTTCTCTTCATAACGCACAAGTCTTTCGCCTTTTACTAAAGACTTCCGTGGAGAGGAACAAACATGAGTTGAATATATTTTTGGCAGGCTTTGCTGTATGGCTGAGCCTTTTGAAATTGTGAAAAGTCAAAGAGCTGTCTAGGTCAGAAATCAAGCGTCCACAGAGGAGAGCTTGGGCGGAGGTGATAAGCAGCAGCCATTGTTATGCACACCTACGAACGGGTACCACAACAAGTGAGATTTGTGCCAAGAGCTTGGCGTGGACATCCAACACTTGGGCTTATCGCTTCTCGGCCTTTTGGCTAAGATCAAGTGTAGTATCTGTTCTTATCAGTTTAATATCTGATATGTCCTCTATACGAGGACTACATATTAAGCAGATTTTTGGCATGAGGGGCAGAAATTTGGAGCTTGCTCCTTTCTCTCCACGCATCGACCTAGCATTGCAGTGCCGCTGGGAACGGTGCACTCTGTTCTTACCTTGTAGAAAACCAACACATTGTCGAGTTTCAAAAGTGAATTCTACACTGGGTCAATGAAACTGAGGTAATGGCCTGCCAGAGTTTGAGAAGCGTGTGAAACCGCTCTGATGACTCACTGCTTTGTGACGTGACCATGCACGGCTCTGCACGGGTCACAATGAGCTTGAACTGGATTCCAAATTGAGTTAGAAGCGTTTGTCAAGAATGGAAACTTGTTTTCACTCAAGACCTTCTGGGAGACTTGGTGAGAAACCAGAGTCAGCATTTTGGACCGAATGTAAGTGGTTTCGGGGATGTATTGCTTAGACAGGCTTCAAAGCCAATCACAGTAGTCGGGGCAGGAGGTAATAAAGACGTGTATAATTTGGGTTGGCAGATGGGGGCGGGTTGGGAATGTTGCATATTGGGATCTGACATGCGGAAAGCAAAGAGAGCCTACCGTGAAGGTGGTGACTGTGACCGAGAGGCTCCTCTGCTGCTCTCGAACAGAGGTCCATGCTGACTCTGGTTTCTCTTCATAACGCACAAGTCTTTCGCCTTTTACTAAGACTTCCGTGGAGAGGAACAAACATGAGTTGAATATATTTTTGGCAGGCTTTGCTGTATGGCTGAGCCTTTTGAAATTGTGAAAAGTCAAAGAGCTGTCTAGGTCAGAAATCAAGCGTCCACAGAGGAGAGCTTGGGCGGAGGTGAAGCACAGCCATTGTTATGCACAACCTACGAACGGGGTACCACAACAAGTGAGATTTGTGCCAAGAGCTTGGCGTGGACATCCAACCTTGGGGCTTATCGCTTCTTTCGGCCTTTTGGCTAAGATCAAGTGTAGTATCTGTTCTTATCAGTTTAATATCTGATATGTCCTCTATACGAGGACTACATATTAAGCAGATTTTTGGCATGAGGGGCAGAAATTTGGAGCTTGCTCCTTTCTCTCCACGCATCGACCTAGCATTGCAGTGCCGCTGGGAACGGTGCACTCTGTTCTTACCTTGTAGAAAACCAAACAATTGTCGAGTTTCAAAAGTGAATTCTACACTGGGTCAATGAAACTGAGGTAATGGCCTGCCAGAGTTTGAGAAGCGTGTGAAACCGCTCTGATGACTCACTGCTTTGTGACGTGACCATGCACGGCTCTGCACGGGGTCACAATGAGCTTGAACTGGATTCCAAATTGAGTTAGAAGCGTTTGTCAAGAATGGAAACTTGTTTTCACTCAAGACCTTCTGGGAACTTGGTGAGAAACCAGAGTCAGCATTTTGGACCGAATGTAAGTGGTTTGGGGATGTATTGCTTAGACAGGCTTCAAAGCCAATCACAGTAGTCGGGGCAGGAGGTAATAAAGACGTGTATAATTTGGGTTGGCAGATGGGGGCGGGTTGGGAATGTTGCATATTGGGATCTGACATGCGGAAAGCAAAGAGAGGCCTACCGTGAAGGTGGTGACTGTGACCGAGAGGCTCCTCTGCTGCTCTCGAACAGAGGTCCATGCTGACTCTGGTTTCTCTTCATAACGCACAAGTCTTTCGCCTTTTACTAAAGACTTCCGTGGAGAGGAACAAACATGAGTTGAATATATTTTTGGCAGGCTTTGCTGTATGGCTGAGCCTTTTGAAATTGTGAAAAGTCAAAGAGCTGTCTAGGTCAGAAATCGAAGCGTCCACAGAGGAGAGCTTGGGCGGAGGTGATAAGCAGCAGCCATTGTTATGCACACCTACGAACGGGGTACCACAACAAGTGAGATTTGTGCCAAGAGCTTGGCGTGGACATCCAACACTTGGGGCTATCGCTTCTCTCGGCCTTTTGGCTAAGATCAAGTGTAGTATCTGTTCTTATCAGTTTAATGCAGTGCCGCTGGGAACGGTGCACTCTGTTCTTACCTTGTAGAAAACCAAACAATTGTCGAGTTTCAAAAGTGAATTCTACACTGGGTCAATGAAACTGAGGTAATGGCCTGCCAGAGTTTGAGAAGCGTGTGAAACCGCTCTGATGACTCACTGCTTTGTGACGTGACCATGCACGGCTCTGCACGGGGTCACAATGAGCTTGAACTGGATTCCAAATTGAGTTAGAAGCGTTTGTCAAGAATGGAAACTTGTTTTCACTCAAGACCTTCTGGGAGACTTGGTGAGAAACCAGAGTCAGCATTTTGGACCGAATGTAAGTGGTTTGGGGATGTATTGCTTAGACAGGCTTCAAAGCCAATCACAGTAGTCGGGGCAGGAGGTAATAAAGACGTGTATAATTTGGGTTGGCAGATGGGGCGGGTTGGGAATGTTGCATATTGGGATCTGACATGCGGAAAGCAAAGAGAGGCCTACCGTGAAGGTGGTGACTGTGACCGAGAGGCTCCTCTGCTGCTCTCGAACAGAGGTCCATGCTGACTCTGGTTTCTCTTCATAACGCACAAGTCTTTCGCCTTTTACTAAAGACTTCCGTGGAGAGGAACAAACATGAGTTGAATATATTTTTGGCAGGCTTTGCTGTATGGCTGAGCCTTTTGAAATTGTGAAAAGTCAAGAGCTGTCTAGGTCAGAAATGAAGCGTCCACAGAGGAGAGCTTGGGCGGAGGTGATAAGCAGCAGCCATTGTTATGCACACCTACGAACGGGGTACCACAACAAGTGAGATTTGTGCCAAGACTTGGCGTGGACATCCAACCCTTGAGGCTTATCGCTTCTCGGCCTTTTGGCTAAGATCAAGTGTAGTATCTGTTCTTATCAGTTTAATATCTGATATGTCCTCTATACGAGGACTACATATTAAGCAGATTTTTGGCATGAGGGGCAGAAATTTGGAGCTTGCTCCTTTCTCTCCACGCATCGACCTAGCATTGCAGTGCCGCTGGGAACGGTGCACTCTGTTCTTACCTTGTAGAAAACCAAACAATTGTCGAGTTTCAAAAGTGAATTCTACACTGGGTCAATGAAACTGAGGTAATGGCCTGCCAGAGTTTGAGAAGCGTGTGAAACCGCTCTGATGACTCACTGCTTTGTGACGTGACCATGCACGGCTCTGCACGGGGTCACAATGAGCTTGAACTGGATTCCAAATTGAGTTAGAAGCGTTTGTCAAGAATGGAAACTTGTTTTCACTCAAGACCTTCTGGGAGACTTGGTGAGAAACCAGAGTCAGCATTTTGGACCGAATGTAAGTGGTTTGGGGATGTATTGCTTAGACAGGCTTCAAAGCCAATCACAGTAGTCGGGGCAGGAGGTAATAAAGACGTGTATAATTTGGGTTGGCAGATGGGGGCGGGTTGGGAATGTTGCATATTGGGATCTGACATGCGGAAAGCAAGAGAGGCCTACCGTGAAGGTGGTGACTGTGACCGAGAGGCTCCTCTGCTGCTCTCGAACAGAGGTCCATGCTGACTCTGGTTTCTCTTCATAACGCACAAGTCTTTCGCCTTTTACTAAAGACTTCCGTGAGAGGAACAAACATGAGTTGAATATATTTTTGGCAGGCTTTGCTGTATGGCTGAGCCTTTTGAAATTGTGAAAAGTCAAAGAGCTGTCTAGGTCAGAAATCAAGCGTCCACAGAGGAGAGCTTGGGCGGAGGTGATAAGCAGCAGCCATTGTTATGCACACCTACGAACGGGGTACCACAACAAGTGAGATTTGTGCCAAGAGCTTGGCGTGGACATCCAACACTTGGGGCTATCGCTTCTCGGCCTTTTGGCTAAGATCAAGTGTAGTATCTGTTCTTATCAGTTTAATATCTGATATGTCCTCTATACGAGGACTACATATTAAGCAGATTTTTGGCATGAGGGGCAGAAATTTGGAGCTTGCTCCTTTCTCTCCACGCATCGACCTAGCATTGCAGTGCCGCTGGGAACGGTGCACTCTGTTCTTACCTTGTAGAAAACCAAACAATTGTCGAGTTTCAAAAGTGAATTCTACACTGGGTCAATGAAACTGAGGTAATGGCCTGCCAGAGTTTGAGAAGCGTGTGAAACCGCTCTGATGACTCACTGCTTTGTGACGTGACCATGCACGGCTCTGCACGGGGTCACAATGAGCTTGAACTGGATTCCAAATTGAGTTAGAAGCGTTTGTCAAGAATGGAAACTTGTTTTCACTCAAGACCTTCTGGAGACTTGGTGAGAAACCAGAGTCAGCATTTTGGACCGAATGTAAGTGGTTTGGGGATGTATTGCTTAGACAGGCTTCAAAGCCAATCACAGTAGTCGGGGCAGGAGGTAATAAAGACGTGTATAATTTGGGTTGGCAGATGGGGCGGGTTGGGAATGTTGCATATTGGGATCTGACATGCGGAAAGCAAAGAGAGGCCTACCGTGAAGGTGGTGACTGTGACCGAGAGGCTCCTCTGCTGCTCTCGAACAGAGGTCCATGCTGACTCTGGTTTCTCTTCATAACGCACAAGTCTTTCGCCTTTTACTAAAGACTTCCGTGGAGAGGAACAAACATGAGTTGAATATATTTTTGGCAGGCTTTGCTGTATGGCTGAGCCTTTTGAAATTGTGAAAAGTCAAAGAGCTGTCTAGGTCAGAAATGAAGCGTCCACAGAGGAGAGCTTGGGCGGAGGTGTAAGCAGCAGCCATTGTTATGCACACCTACGAACGGGGTACCACAACAAGTGAGATTTGTGCCAAGAGCTTGGCGTGGACATCCAACACTTGGGGCTTATCGCTTCTCGGCCTTTTGGCTAAGATCAAGTGTAGTATCTGTTCTTATCAGTTTAATATCTGATATGTCCTCTATACGAGGACTACATATTAAGCAGATTTTTGGCATGAGGGGCAGAAATTTGGAGCTTGCTCCTTTCTCTCCACGCATCGACCTAGCATTGCAGTGCCGCTGGGAACGGTGCACTCTGTTCTTACCTTGTAGAAAACCAAACAATTGTCGAGTTTCAAAGTGAATTCTACCTGGGTCAATGAAACTGAGGTAATGGCCTGCCAGAGTTGAGAAGGTGTGAAACCGCTCTGATGACCACTGCTTTGTGACGTGACCATGCACGGCTCTGCACGGGGTCACATGGCTTGAACTGGATTCCAATTGATTAGAAGCGTTTGTCAGAATGGAAACTTGTTTTTCACTCAGACCTTCTGGGAGACTTGGTGAGAACCAGAGTCAGCATTTTGACCAATGTAGTGGTTTGGGATGTATTGCTTAGCAGGCTTCAAGCCATCACGTATCGGGCAGAGGTAAAAAGACGTTATTTGGGTTGCAATGGGCGGGTTGGGATGTTGCATATTGGATCTGCTGCGAAGCAAAGAGAGCTCCGTGAAGGGGTACTGTGACCGAAGCTCCTCTGCTGCTCTCGAACAGAGGTCCATGCTGACCTGGTTTCTTTCATAACGCAAAGTCTTTCGCCTTTTACTAAAGACTTCCGTGAGAGGAACAACATGAGTTGAATAATTTTGCAGGCTTTGCTATGGCTGAGCTTTGAAATTGTGAAATCAAGAGCTGTCTAGTCAAAAGAGCGTCCACAAGAGAGCTTGGGCGAGTGTAGCAGCACCATTGTTATGCACCCTACGACGGGTACCACAACAAGAGATTTGTGCCAGAGCTTGGCGTGGACATCCAACACTTGGCTTATCGCTTCTCGCTTTTGGCTAGATCAAGTGTAGTATCTGTTCTTATCAGTTAATATCTGATGTCCTCTATACGAGACTACATATTAGCAGATTTTGGCATGAGGGCAGAAATTTGAGCTTGCTCCTTTCTCTCCACGCATCGACAGCATCAGTGCCGCTGGACGGTGCACTCTGTTCTTCCTGTAGAAACAACATTGTCGAGTTTCAAAGTGAATTCTACACTGGTCATGAAACTGAGGTATGGCCTCCAAGTTTGAGAGCGTTGAACCGCTCGATGACTCACTGCTTTGTGACGTGACATGCCGCTCTGCACGGGTCACATGAGCTTGAACTGGATTCCAAATGAGTTAGAAGCGTTTGTCAGAATGGAAACTTGTTTTCACCAAGACCTCTGGAGACTGGTGAGAACCAAGTCAGCATTTGGACCGAATGTAAGTGTTGGGGATGTTTGCTAGACAGGCTTCAAAGCAATCACAGTAGTCGGGGCAGGAGGTATAAGACGTGTATAATTTGGGTTGGCAGATGGGGCGGTTGGGATGTTCATATTGGGATCTGACATGCGGAGTATGGCGGCTTGAAATTGTGAAGTCAAGACTGTCTAGGTCAGAAAAGCGTCCACAAGGAAGCTTGGCGGGTGTAAGCACACCTTGTATCACCCTACGAACGGTACCACAACAGTGAGATTGTGCCAAGAGCTTGGCGTGGAATCCACACTGGGCTTATCGCTTCTCGGCCTTTTGGCTAAGATCAGTGTAGTATCTGTCTTATCAGTTTAATATCTATATTCCCTAACAGGAACAATAAGCAGATTTGGCATGAGGGGCAGAATTTGGAGCTTGCTCCTTCTCTCCACGCATCGACCTAGCATTGCAGTGCCGCTGGAACGGTGCACTCTGTTCTTACCTTGTAGAAACCAACATTGTGAGTTTCAAAGTGAATTCTACACGGTCATGAAACTGAGGTAATGGCCTCCAGAGTTTGAGAGCGTGGAAACGCTCTGATACTCACTGCTTTGTGACGTGACCATGCCGGCTCGCACGGGGTCACAATGACTGAACTGTTCCAATTGAGTTAGAAGCGTTTCAAGAATGAAACTTGTTTCATCAACCTTCTGGGAACTGGTGAGAAACCAGAGTCAGCATTTTGGACCGAATGTAAGTGGTTGGGGATGTATTGCTTAACAGGCTCAAAGCCATCACAGTAGTCGGGCAGGAGTAATAAGACTGTATATTTGGGTTGCAGATGGGCGGTTGGGAAGTTGCATATTGGATCTGACATGCGGGTATGGCTGAGCCTTTTGAAATTGTGAAAAGTCAAAGAGCTGTCTAGGTCAGAATCAAGCGTCCACAGAGGAGAGCTTGGGCGGAGGTGATAAGCAGCAGCCATTGTTATGCACACCTACGAACGGGGTACCACAACAAGTGAGATTTGTGCCAAGAGCTTGGCGTGGACATCCACCTTGGGCTTATCGCTTCTCGGCCTTTGGCTAAGATCAAGTGTAGTATCTGTTCTTATCAGTTTAATATCTGATATGTCTCTATACGAGGACTACATATTAAGCAATTTTTGGCATGAGGGCAGAAATTTGGAGCTTGCTCCTTTCTCTCCACGCATCGACCTAGCATGCAGTGCCGCGGGAACGGTGCACTCTGTTCTTACCCTTTTAGAAAACCAACAATTGTCGAGTTTCAAAAGTGAATTCTACACTGGGTCAATGAACTGAGGTAATGGCCTGCCAGAGTTGAGAAGCGTGTGAAACCGCTCTGATGACTCACTGCTTTGTGACGTGACCATGCACGGCTCTGCACGGGTCAAATGAAAGACGTGTATAATTTGGGTTGGCAGATGGGGGCGGGTTGGGAATGTTGCATATTGGGATCTGACATGCGGAAAGCAAAGAGAGGCCTACCGTGAAGGTGGTGACTGTGACCGAGAGGCTCCTCTGCTGCTCTCGAACAGAGGTCCATGCTGACTCTGGTTTCTCTTCATAACGCACAAGTCTTTCGCCTTTTACTAAAGACTTCCGTGGAGAGGAACAAACATGAGTTGAATATATTTTTGGCAGGCTTTGCTGTATGGCTGAGCCTTTTGAAATTGTGAAAAGTCAAAGAGCTGTCTAGGTCGAAATCAAGCGTCCACAGAGGAGAGCTTGGGCGGAGGTGATAAGCAGCAGCCATTGTTATGCACACCTACGAACGGGGTACCACAACAAGTGAGATTTGTGCCAAGAGCTTGGCGTGGACATCCAACACTTGGGGCTATCGCTTCCTCGGCCTTTTGGCTAAGATCAAGTGTAGTATCTGTTCTTATCAGTTTAATATCTGATATGTCCTCTATACGAGGACTACATATTAAGCAGATTTTTGGCATGAGGGGCAGAAATTTGGAGCTTGCTCCTTCTCTCTCCACGCATCGACCTAGCATTGCAGTGCCGCTGGGAACGGTGCACTCTGTTCTTACCTTGTAGAAAACCAAACAATTGTCGAGTTTCAAAGTGAATTCTACACTGGGTCAATGAAACTGAGGTAATGGCCTGCCAGAGTTTGAGAAGCGTGTGAAACCGCTCTGATGACTCACTGCTTTGTGACGTGACCATGCACGGCTCTGCACGGGTCACAATGAGCTTGAACTGGATTCCAAATTGAGTTAGAAGCGTTTGTCAAGAATGGAAACTTGTTTTCACTCAAGACCTTCTGGGAGACTTGGTGAGAAACCAGAGTCAGCATTTTGGACCGAATGTAAGTGGTTCGGGGATGTATTGCTTAGACAGGCTTCAAAGCCAATCACAGTAGTCGGGGCAGGAGTAATAAGACGTGTATATTGGGTTGGCAGATGGGGCGGGTTGGGAATGTTGCATATTGGGATCTGACATGCGGAAAGCAAAGAGAGGCCTACCGTGAAGGTGGTGACTGTGACCGAGAGCTCCTCTGCTGCTCTCGAACAGAGGTCCATGCTGACTCTGGTTTCTCTTCATAACGCACAAGTCTTTCGCCTTTTACTAAAGACTTCCTGGAGAGGAACAACATGAGTTGAATATATTTTTGGCAGGCTTTGCTGTATGGCTGAGCCTTTTGAAATTGTGAAAAGTCAAAGAGCTGTCTAGGTCAGAAATCAAGCGTCCACAGAGGAGAGCTTGGGCGGAGGTGTAAGCAGCAGCCATTGTTATGCACACCTACGAACGGGGTACCACAACAAGTGAGATTTGTGCCAAGAGCTTGGCGTGGACATCCAACCTTGGGCTTATCGCTTCTCGGCCTTTTGGCTAGATCAAGTGTAGTATCTGTTCTTATCAGTTTAATATCTGATATGTCCTTATACGAGGACTACATATTAAGCAGATTTTTGGCATGAGGGGCAGAAATTTGGAGCTGCTCCTTTCTCTCCACCATCGACCTAGCATTGCAGTGCCGCTGGGAACGGTGCACTCTGTTCTTACCTTGTAGAAAACCAAACAATTGTCGAGTTCAAAAGTGAATTCTACACTGGGTCAATGAAACTGAGGTAATGGCCTGCCAGAGTTTGAGAAGCGTGTGAAACCGCTCTGATGACTCACTGCTTTGTACGTGACCATGCACGGCTCTGCACGGGGTCACAATGAGCTGAACTGGATTCCAATTGAGTTAGAAGCGTTTGTCAAGAATGGAAACTTGTTTTCACTCAAGACCTTCTGGGAGACTTGGTGAGAAACCAGAGTCAGCATTTTGACCGAATGTAAGTGGTTTGGGGATGTATTGCTTAGACAGGCTTCAAAGCCAATCACAGTAGTCGGGGCAGGAGGTAATAAAGACGTGTATATTTGGTTGGCAGATGGGGGCGGGTTGGGAATGTTGCATTTGGGATCTGACATGCGGAAAGCAAAGAGAGGCCTACCGTAAGGTGGTGACGTGACCGAGAGGCTCCTCTGCTGCTCTCGAACAGAGGTCCTGCTGACTCTGGTTCTCTTCATAACGCACAAGTCTTTCGCCTTTACTAAAGACTTCCGTGGAGAGGAACAAACATGAGTTGAATATATTTTGCAGCTTTGCTGTATGGCTGAGCCTTTGAAATTGTGAAAGTCAAGAGCTGTCTAGGTCAGAAATCAAGCGTCCACAGAGGAGAGCTTGGGCGGAGGTGATAAGCAGCAGCCATTGTTATGCACACCTACGAACGGGGTACCACAACAAGTGAGATTTGTGCCAAGAGCTTGGCGTGGACATCCACACTTGGGGCGTATCCCTTCTCGGCCTTTTGGCTAAGATCAAGTGTAGTATCTGTTCTTATCAGTTAATATCTGATATGTCCTCTATACGAGGACTACATATTAAGCAGATTTTTTGGCATGAGGGGCAGAAATTTGGAGCTTGCTCCTTTCTCTCCACGCATCGACCTAGCATTGCAGTGCCGCCTGGGAACGGTGCACTCTGTTCTTACCTTGTAGAAAACCAAACAATTGTCGAGTTTCAAAAGTGAATTCTACACTGGGTCAATGAAACTGAGGTAATGGCCTGCCAGAGTTTGAGAAGCGTGTGAAACCGCTCTGATGACTCACTGCTTTGTGACGTGACCATGCACGGCTCTGCACGGGGTCACAATGAGCTTGAACTGGATTCCAAATTGAGTTAGAAGCGTTTTTCAAGAATGGAAACTTGTTTTCACTCAAGACCTTCTGGGAGACTTGGTGAGAAACCAGAGTCAGCATTTTGGACCGAATGTAAGTGGTTTGGGGATGTATTGCTTAGACAGGCTTCAAAGCCAATCACAGTAGTCGGGGCAGGAGGTAATAAAGACGTGTATAATTTGGGTTGGCAGATGGGGGCGGGTTGGGAATGTTGCATATTGGGATCTGACATGCGGAAAGCAAAGAGAGGCCTACCGTGAAGGTGGTGACTGTGACCGAGAGGCTCCTGAGATAGATAGATCTGATACAAGATGGCGCCGCGGACGGCTGCCTCGGCGTGTTGGTGCGCGATGTTTTGTCTTGTTTTGTTAGTTAATTCAGTGTTCTGCCTAAGAACCGGGAGCTCTTTCACCAGAGAAATGCTCATGAACATCAGGGTCATAACTCCTGACAATTTATTTCCGACTTTCATTGCCTCATCTGTCGAAATTTTGGATATTCTGGTCAAAGGTGCCCTCACCTTCGTACATGCAGTGAAGCGACGGAGGAGAGGTAAACGGGCCGGTGCGCTTGTGCGCCTCCGCCGGCGGGGACTTCGCACACCGCTACCAGGAATATTCCTCTCCAACGTGCGTTCACTGTGCAACAAGCTGGACGAACTCCAGCTACTAGTTGGTAAGAACAGAGACTTCTACTCATCTTCCGTTCTGTGCTTCACGGAGACGTGGCTGTGTGGATCGATACCGGACTCTGCGCTGCAGCTGGCTGGCTTCCAACTTTTCCGGGCGGACCGCCACACGGAACTCTCCGGCAAATCGAAAGGTGGAGGAATCTGCTTCTATACCAACTGCGGCTGGTGCAATGATGTGACAGTGATTCATCAGCACTGTTCTCCTGATCTGGAATATTTTTTCATCAAATGCAAACCCTTCTACTCCCCCCGCGAGTTCGTTTCATTCATTCTGGTCGGTGTTTACATCCCACCGCAGGCCAACGTGCAAGAGGCGCAACGCACGCTCGCCGACCAGATACTGTGTGTGGAACGGACTAACCCGGACTCCTTAGTTATTGTCCTCGGCGACTTTAACAAAGGAAATCTCACCCGCGAACTCCCCAAATATAAACAATTTATTAAATGCCCGACCAGAGAGGAGAACATTCTGGATCACTGTTACACCACAGTAAGCAGTGCCTATCACGCCGTCCCCCGGGCTGCACTGGGACTCTCGGACCACGTCATGGTCCATTTGATTCCTGCATACAGGCAGAAACTAAAACTCTGCAAACCTGTTGTGAGGACTTCAAAGCAGTGGACCAGTGAAGCTGTGGAGGATCTTCAGGCGTGCTTGGACTGTACAGATTGGGAGGTTTTCAGGACTGCTACCAACAGTCTGGACGAGTACACAGAGGCTGTGACTTCTTATATCAGCTTCTGTGAGGACAGCTGTGTTCCATCACGCACCAGGGTGTGTTACAACAATGACAAACCCTGGTTCACAGCAAAACTCAAAAAGTTAAGGTTGAAGAAGGAAGAGGCGTTCAGGAGTGGGGACAGAGACAGGTTCATAGAGTCAAAATACAGGTTTAGCAAGGAGGTGAGAGAAGCTAAACGTCTGTACTCTGAGAAACTCCAACACCAGTTCTCAGCCAATGACTCTGCCTCTGTCTGGAAAGGGCTTAGGCAGATTACTAGTTGTAAGCCTAGAGCCCCCCATTCCACTAACAACCCACGCCTGGCCAACGACTTGAACGAGTTTTACTGTCGCTTTGGAAGACAATGGGACAGTCCTGACACCATCCCCCGTGACACCACCCTCCAGCCCATCAACTGCTCTTCCCCCTCCATAGCAAAGGCCTGCGCCTTTCAACAACTGCCCCCTCCCTCCTCCCCTACCACAGTGAAGACCCTCTCCATCCTGGAGGGGGACGTCAACAGACTCTTCAGGAGACAGAACCCCCGCAAAGCAGCCGGGCCAGACTCTGTCTCTCCATCAATCCTGAAGCACTGTGCTGACCAGCTGTCTCCGGTGTTCACAGACATTTTCAACACCTCACTGGAGACATGCCACGTACCAGTCTGCTTCAAGACCTCCACCATCATCCCTGTCCCCAAAAAAACAAAGATCACTGGACTCAACGACTACAGACCCGTCGCCCTGACCTCTGTGGTGATGAAGGCATTTGAGCGCCTTGTGCTGCTCCACCTCAAAGCCATCACTGACCCTCTCCTGGACCCCCTGCAGTTTGCCTACAGAGCCAACAGGTCTGTAGACGATGCAGTAAACATGGCCCTTCACTTCATCCTCCAGCACCTGGACTCCCCAGGAACCTACGCCAGGATCCTGTTTGTGGACTTCAGCTCTGCCTTCAACACCATCATCCCGGCTCTGCTACAGGACAAGCTCTCCCAGCTGAGTGTGCCCGACTCCACCTGCAGGTGGATCACAGACTTCCTGTCTGACAGGAGGCAACACGTGAGGCTGGGGAAGCATGTCTCTGATTCCAGGACCATAAGCACCGGTTCCCCTCAAGGCTGTGTTCTTTCCCCTCTACTCTTTCCCTGTATACCAACAGCTGCACCTCCAGTCATCAGTCCGTCAAACTCCTTAAGTTCGCGGACGACACCACCCTCATTGGGCTCATCTCTGGTGGGGATGAGTCCGCCTACAGGTGGGAGATTGACCATCTGGTGACCTGGTGTGGTCTGAACAACCTGGAGCTCAATGCTCTGAAAACAGTGGAGATGGTTGTAGATTTTAGAAGGAACCCAGCCCCACCCACCCCCATCACCCTGAGAGACTCCCCAGTCGACACTGCGGAGTCCTTCCGCTTCCTGGGCACCATCATCTCCCAGGACCTCAAGTGGGAGCTGAACATCAGCTCCCTCACCAAAAGAGCTCAACAGAGGATGTACTTCCTGCGGCAGCTGAAGAAGTTCAACCTGCCAAAGACAATGATGGTGCACTTCTACACCTGCATCATCGAGTCCATCCTCACCTCCTCCATCACCATCTGGTACGCTGCTGCCACAGCCAATGACAAAGGCAGACTGCAGCGTATCATCCGTTCTGCGGAGAAGGTGATTGGCTGCAATCTGCCATCTCTACAGGACCTGTTCGCCTCTAGGACCCTGAGGCGTGCAGGTAAGATTGTGGCCGATCCTTCCCACCCGGGTCAAAAACTTTTCGAGGTACTTCCCTCCGGCAGGAGGCTGCGGTCCATCAGGACCAAAACCTCACGCCACAAGACCAGCTTCTTCCCGGCTGCAGTTGGCCTTATCAACAAGGCCCGGGACCCCCACCTGACTTGGACTCTTATCCCGCCCCCACGCCTCTAGTCTGTGTTACATTAACACACATTACATTATATCACGCAATTGCACATTGCACATTGTACAGCATTGGCATTGGATTTGCATCTTTTACAGGTAGATGTTAGCATTGCACTTGCCATGCCAAGGCAATTCCAGGTAGGGTACCTACTGGCATAACACTTCTGACGTTTGTTTGATTCTTCTCGTGCTCTCGAACAGAGGCCATGTGACTTGGTCTTATACGCCAGCTTTGCTTTTACTAAAGACTTCCTGAGAGAACAACATGAGTTGAATATATTTTTGGCAGGCTTTTTATGGCTGAGCCTTTTGCAATTGAAAAGTCAAGAGTGTCTGGTCAAAATGAGCGTCACAGAGAGACTTGCGGATGGTAGCATCGCATTTTATGCACCTACTGAACGGTACCACAACAAGTGAGATTGTCCAGAGCTTGGCGTGACATCCAACACTTGGGCTTATCGCTTCTGGGCCTTTTGCTAAGATCAAGTGGAAGGATCTGTTAATATCAGTTTTAATTCTGTATGTCCTTTAGAGGATAAAGTAAAGAGATGTTGGCATGAGGGGCAGAAGATTGGAGTTGCCCTTTCCCACGCATCGACCGTAGCATTGGCAGTGCGCTGTGGACAGGTGCACTACTGTGCTTACCTTTAGAAACCAAACAATGTGATACGCTCTCGGCCTTTTGGTAAGATCAAGTGTATCTGTTCTTATCAGTTAATTATTGATATGTCCTCTATACGAGACTACATATTAACAGATTTTGGCATGAGGGGCAGAAATTTGGAGCTTGCTCCTTTCTCTCCACGCATCGACCTAGATTGCAGTGCCGCTGGGAACGGTGACTCTGTTCTTACCTTGTAGAAAACCAAACAATTGTCGAATTTCAAAAGTGAATTCTACACTGGGTCAATGAAACTGAGGTAATGGCCTGCCAGAGTTTGAGAAGCGTGTGAAACCGCTCTGATGACTCACTGCTTTGTGACGTGACCATGCACGGCTCTGCACGGGGTCACAATGAGCTTGAACTGGATTCCAAATTGAGTTAGAAGCGTTTGTCAAGAATGGAAACTTGTTTTCACTGAAGACCTTCTGGGAGACTTGGTGAGAAACCAGAGTCAGCATTTTGGACCGAATGTAAGTGGTTTGGGGATGTATTGCTTAGACAGGCTTCAAAGCCAATCACAGTAGTCGGGGCAGGAGGTAATAAAGACGTGTATAATTTGGGTTGGCAGATGGGGGCGGGTTGGGAATGTTGCATATTGGGATCTGACATGCGGAAAGCAAAGAGAGGCCTACCGTGAAGGTGGTGACTGTGACCGAGAGGCTCCTCTGCTGCTCTCGAACAGAGGTCCATGCTGACTCTGGTTTCTCTTCATAACGCACAAGTCTTTCGCCTTTTACTAAAGACTTCCGTGGAGAGGAACAAACATGAGTTGAATATATTTTTGGCAGGCTTTGCTGTATGGCTGAGCCTTTTGAAATTGTGAAAAGTCAAAGAGCTGTCTAGGTCAGAAATGAAGCGTCCACAGAGGAGAGCTTGGGCGGAGGTGGTAAGCAGCAGCCATTGTTATGCACACCTACGAACGGGTACCACAACAAGTGAGATTTGTGCCAAGAGCTTGGCGTGGACATCCAACACTTTGGGCTTATCGCTTCTCGGCCTTTTGGCTAAGATCAAGTGTAGTATCTGTTCTTATCAGTTTAATATCTGATATGTCCTCTATACGAGGACTACATATTAAGCAGATTTTTGGCATGAGGGGCAGAAATTTGGAGCTTGCTCCGTTCTCTCCACGCATCGACCTAGCATTGCAGTGCCGCTGGGAACGGTGCACTCTGTTCTTACCTTGTAGAAAACCAAACAATTGTCGAGTTTCAAAAGTGAATTCTACACTGGGTCAATGAAACTGAGGTAATTGCCTGCCAGAGTTTGAGAAGCGTGTGAAACCGCTCTGATGACTCACTGCTTTGTGACGTGACCATGCACGGCTCTGCACGGGGTCACAATGAGCTTGAACTGGATTCCAAATTGAGTTAGAAGCGTATTGTCAAGAATGGAAACTTGTTTTCACTCAAGACCTTCTGGGAGACTTGGTGAGAAACCAGAGTCAGCATTTTGGACCGAATGTAAGTGGTTTGGGGATGTATTGCTTAGACAGGCTTCAAAGCCAATCACAGTAGTCGGAGGTAATAAAGACGTGTATAATTTGGGTTGGCAGATGGGGCGGGTTGGGAATGTTGCATATTGGGATCTGACATGCGGAAAGCAAGAGAGGCCTACCGTGAAGGTGGTGACTGTGAAACCCAGAGGCTCCTCTGCTGTCTCGAACAGAGGTCCATGCTGACTCTGGTTTCTCTTCATAACGCAAAGTCTTTCGCCTTTTACTAAAAACTTCCGTGGAAGGAACAAACATGAGTTGAATAGCACGGCACTGCAATGCTAGGTCGATGCGTGGAGAGAAAGGAGCAAGCTCCAAATTTTTGCCCCCTCATGCCAAAATCTGGGTTAATGTAGTCTCGTATAGAGGACATATCAGATATTAAACTGATAAGAACAGATTTCTAAAACTTGATCTTAGCCAAAGGCCGAGAAGCGATAACCTCAAGGGGTTTGGGTGTCCACGCCAAGCTCTTGGCACAAATCTCACTTGTTGTGGTACCCCGTTCGTAGGTGTGCATAACAATGGCTGCTCTTATCACCTCCGCCCAGCTCTCCTCTGTGGACGCTTGATTTCTGACCTGACAGCTCTTTGACTTTACAATTTCAAAAGGCCCCCCAGC
>VCHM03000259.1:0-21432 GCA_006182925.3 Reinhardtius hippoglossoides
GACAGGCCATGGCATCCATTTCAAACATCCAGGGTTGTGTGGCCTGAGAGGTTCTCTATCGTGTTACTATGATTCCTCTATTATGGTTTTCCCACATTATTTGTCTAGATGCACTCCTGTAAAAGTCTCTGATGATCTAACGAACTCCTTTTTTCCCTACAGTGTCCTCTCAGAACCATCCAGCACATGCAAATTTGACTAGACACAAGAGTAGTGATTCAGGTCCCCTGATCCGAACTTATTCCCCATCCCTCCCTACCTGGACACTGACAGCACAGATGGTTCTGAGACGATACTCAATTTGAGTTTTTTTTAATGTTATTTTCTCCCCCCAGATTGCTTATGTGTTTCTTAGTGATTTCACTAGACAAAACAGCTACTGCAATTATCCTTCAACTTCATATTTTATGATGTTTTAAATTTTGAATCTCTGTGAATTTTTAAGGTTGATGCGAGTTACTTTATGAAGTTTGTACATACTTATTCAATTTTACTTCCAAGCAAGAATTAAAAAAGTTTTTACTGGATATTTTCAACCTTAGATATACTGTATGTTGACATTTAACATCTTATTACATTTTAATATGAGTTATTTTTGCCCATCAATACAGTATGTTAAATTTTGATAATGGTTAATGAGATGATGATGTTGTTTGACCTGATTTCCTTCCATTTTCATTTTAAATGCTTGCTCAATTACAGGAAAATAACTTTTTTCTTTCCACAAAAACAGCAGCGACTACGTTTTGCACCTCCCCGCCATGCATCAATGTTCTAGAACCTCTCCATGGTGGATGTGACCCTGTACGTACGCAAAGTACCAGGGATGAAGACTTGTCGATATTCTTCTATGATTATGATGTTGATTATGATGTTTCTTGATAATTTTTCGTTAGTGATCATATTTTTATTGATGATCAAAGGGGGAAGTGTAGTGGAAAATTCAACTGACCAGTGTCTAAGGTAGTGGAAATTCCCCAGACCAGGTGTCTCACTGCTATGACCTTGATAAACAGGATGTATGCCCTTATTTGGTGATGTTTTTCTTCCAACTGCTACAGCGGACGGACAGGCACGGATGATGATCTCATGTCTTTCATGTATCTGTTTTCATATTATGTTTTATGAAACGCCTCTTTGTATAAGTGCTGGCTTTTGTGAACTTGCGGCCAGTTCCATTTTGAGCACCCGTGCTTGTTGTGTAACCTCTGCAGAGCTTACTATTATAAAGACTCAAAGGCAACTCCAGTCTGAGAATGTCATTATTTCAAATCTCAAGATGAATTTCCATCACACCGGCGCGAGCATCGGCGAGCCGGCCGGCCAGCGAGCGAGCCGCCGGCCAGCGAGGAGCCGGGAGGCGAGCCGGCACGCGGCGAGCCGGCCGGCGAGCGAGCCGGGACGGCGAGCGAGGGAGCGGCCGGCCAGCGAGCGAGCCGGCGGCCAGAGCGAGCCAGGCCAGGCCAGCGAGCCGGCGCCAGCGGCCGGAGCCGGCCGGCGAGGAGCGGCGGCCAGCGAGAGCCGGGGGAGCGAGCCGGCCGGCCAGCGAGCAGGCCGGCGAGAGAGCCGGCCGGCGAGCGAGCGAGGTAGCGAGGAGCGAGCGAGCGAGCGAAGCGAGCAGCGAGCGGAAGGCCGGACAGGGAGGATAGCCGGCCGGACAGCGAGCGAGGAGGCCGGGAGGCGAGCGAGCCAGCGGCCAGGAGCGAGCCGGCCGGACACGAGCGAGCGAGCGAGCGAGCGAGCGAGCCGGCCGGCGGGCGAGCCGGCGCCAGCGAGCCGGGAGCCGGCCACAGCGAGCGAGCGGCCGGACAGCGAGCGGGCCGGCCAGCGAGGGAGCCGGCGGCGAGCGAGCCAGCCGGCCAAGGGAGCGAGCCGGCCGGGACAGCGGAGCAGCGAGCCGGCCGGGGAGAAAGCCGGCCGGTCCAGGAGCCGGCCGGCGCGAGCCGGCAGCCGAGCGGGCCGGCCGGCGAGACGAGCGAGCGAGCGACGAGGAGCGAACCGGGCGGCGAGCGAGCCGCCGGCGACGCGCCGGCGGGAGCGGCCGAGCGAACGAGAAGCCGGCGGCCAGACAGCCGGCGGCGAGCGTAGGACCGGCCGGCCAGCAGCGAGCGAGCCGGCGCCTGGAGCCGGCAGAACACGACCGGCCGGCCGGAGCGGCCGGGATAGAGACCGCCGGCGAGGAGCCGAGCATGCCGCACTAGCTACGCCGCCGTCAGCGACCTCCGGAGCGATGCGAGCGAAGCTAGCGATAGGAGATCTAAAGAAGCTACTCCGGCTCCGTCCTGTCCGTGCCTCCTTGTCCTTCCCCTTCCTTCATCTATCCTCCTTCTAACTAGATATCCGTCTCCATCTAGCATTCCTCCTTTTATCCACCTTCCATCTATCTATCCTTCTATCCTTCCTTCTATATAATCTATATACGCTCAACCAGAAGTAAAATGCACGTCACCTCTTCCTAAAATTGCCTCAATAAAAAGAGAGGCCCGGGCCGCGTGCAGTTCGGGCCCTTTAGCAGCTAGAGGTCTGAAATTTGGATGAGCTCTCCCCTGCGGCCCTTGGAGGCTCAGCCCGGTTTTCAAAGTTCTGCCAGTTACAGGTCCAAAGATGATTGCCAGAGGCCAGTTGATCCTGAAACCCCACACAGGTGCAGTTACTGTCCCAAAACCCGGGACCCCACTATTTGCACCAGAGCTTAAGGTCGGCACCAGGAGGGCTTGAAAAAATCGGTGGCTCTAGCTCAACCAGAAGTAAAAAAAACACCTTAACTTTTGTCTCAGTGCTGATGACCCACAGTGGGCCTGTACTAAATGGACACTGAAAAGGGCCACTGGTGGGCCCCTTTAGCAGCTAGAGGTCTGACATTTTGGATGAGCTCTCCCCTGCGGGCCCTTGGTTGGCTCAGCCCGGTTTTCAAAGTTTGCCAGTTACAGGTCCAAAGATGATGCCAGGGGCCAGTTGATCTGAAACCCACAAGGGTGAAGTTCGGTCCCCGAACCCACCCAGGGACCCATATTTGCACCAGAGCTTAAGGTCGGCACCCAGTAGGTGCATGAAAGGTCTGGTGGCTCTACCTCAACCAGAAGTACCATAAAGACCTCTAAATTTTGTCTCAGCTGCCCCGACTGCACAGTGGGCCTGTACTGAAGGACACTGAAAAGGGCCACTGTCTGGGCCCCTTAGCAGCTAGAGGTCTGACATTTTGGATGAGTCTCCCCTGCGGCCCTCGGTGGCTCAGCCCGTTTCAAAGTTCTGCCAGTTACAGGTCCAAAGATGATGCCAGAGGCCAGTTGATCCTGAAACCACACAGGTGCAGTTCGGTCCCCGAACCACCAAGGGACCCCATATTTGCACCAGAGCTTAAAGTTCGGGCACCAGGAGGTGCTTGGAAAATCTGGTGGCTCCGCTCAACCAGAAGTAAAAAAAACACCTCTAACTTTGTCTCAGCTGCTTATTGCACAGTGGGCCTGTACTGAATGGACACTGAAAAGGGCCACTGCCTGGGCCCCTTAAAAGCTAGAGGTCTGACATTTTGGATGACATTGACGTAAAAAGACGTTGACGTAAAAAGACGTTGACGTAAAAAGACAGTGTTGTAAAAATACTGTTGTAAAAAGACGTTGACGTAAAAAGACTTTGGGAGTAAAAGACGTTGACGTAAAAAGACGTTGACGTAAAAAGACGTTGACGTAAAAAGACGTTGACGTAAAAAGACAGTTGTAAAAAGACATTGACGTAAAAAGACATTTACGTAAAAAGACAGTGTTGTAAAAAGACAGTGACGTAAAAAGACAGTGTTGTAAAAAGACATTGACGTAAAAAGACAATGTTGTAAAAAGACAATGTTGTAAAAAGACAATGTTGTAAAAAGACAGTGTTGTAAAAAGACGTTGACGTAAAAAGACAGTGTTGTAAAAACACAGCGTTCGTAAAAAGACTGTTGTAAAAAGACATTTACGTAAAAAGACATTTACGTAAAAAGACATTTACGTAAAAAGACATTTACGTAAAAAGACATTTACGTAAAAGACAGTGTTGTAAAAAGACGTTGACGTAAAAAGACAAAGTTGTAAAAAGACAATGTTGTAAAAAGACTGACATAAAAAGACGTTTACGTAAAAAAGACAATGACGTAAAAGGACGTTTACGTAAAAAGACATTGACGTAAAAAGACGTTGATGTAAAAAGACAGTGTTGTAAAAAGACGTTGACGTAAAAAGACAGTGTTGTAAAAACACAGCGTTCGTAAAAAGACTGTTGTAAAAAGACATTTACGTAAAAAGACATTGACGTAAAAAGACATTGACGTAAAAAGACATTGACGTAAAAAGACATTTACGTAAAAAGACATTGACGTAAAAAGACATTTACGTAAAAAGACAGTTTTAAAAAGACGTTGACGTAAAAAGACAGTGTTTTAAAAAGACTGTTTTAAAAACACAGCGTTCGTAAAAAGACTGTTGTAAAAAGACATTTACGTAAAAAGACAATAACGTAAAAAGACATTTACGTAAAAAGACAATGACGTAAAAAGACAATGACGTAAAAAGACAATGACGTAAAAAGACATTTACGTAAAAAGACATTTACGTAAAAGACAGTGTTGTAAAAAGACGTTGACGTAAAAAGACAGTGTTGTAAAAAGACTGACGTAAAAAGACAGTTTTAAAAAGACGTTGACGTAAAAAGACAGTGACGTAAAAAGACAGTGTTTTAAAAAGACAGTGTTTTAAAAACACAGCGTTCGTAAAAAGACTGTTGTAAAAAGACATGTACGTAAAAAGACAATGACGTAAAAAGACATTTACGTAAAAAGACATTTACGTAAAAAGACATTTACGTAAAAGACAGTGTTGTAAAAAGACGTTAACGTAAAAAGACAGTGTTGTAAAAAGACTGACGTAAAAAGACAGCGTTGTAAAAAGACGTTGAAGTAAAAAGACAGCGTTGTAAAAAGACAGCGTTCTAAAAAGAAGTTGACGTAAAAAGACGGTGTTGTAAAAAGACAGTGTTGTAAAAAGACAGTGTTGTAAAAAGACAGTGACGTAAAAAGACAGTTTTAAAAAGACGTTGACGTAAAAAGACATTGACGTAAAAATACAGCGTTGTAAAAAGACATTGACGTAAAAAGACAGACGTAAAAAGACAGTGTTGTAAAAAGACAGTGACGTAAAAAGACAGTGTTGTAAAAAGACATTTACGTAAAAAGACAGTGTTGTAAAAAGACATTGACGTAAAAAGACTGTTGTAAAAAGACATTGACGTAAAAAGACAATGACGTAAAAAGACAATGCCGTAAAAAGACAATGACGTAAAAAGACGTTTAACTAAAAATACAATGACGTAAAAGGACGTTTACGTAAAAAGACTGTTGTAAAAAGACATTTACGTACAAAGACAGTGTGTAAAAAGAGACTTGAATAAAAGACATTTACGTAAAAAGACAATGACGTAAAAAGAAAGTTTTGCATTGGACTTCTGGGGTTTCATACTACTGGACTACTTGGATTAAGGCAAAGTATATTCTTTAATAAGCTTCTCTGCTAGATTACTATTGTATCTGCTGTCTTAAGTTAACTAGATGGATAGTTTGTACTGTTCGGTCTTACCTTGAATCGTAGGAGCTAGGATTCTGTTGATTGATTTTGCTTACAGTTTCACTCAAGTGAGTGAGAGTTAAAAGGGAACCAGCTCAGGTTAAAGTGCTTGATTTTATTCCAACTCTGTTAAGGACTAAGTTCTATTTTACTTTCTACCTTTGAGGTAAATAGACTTGTCCATAATCAGTTTTTGGCAAATTAGGAGATTTTGTGAAACTCACCTGATCACTGATTAAAGGGACAAGTTTCTGTTGTGTTGAACTCTGCTGAGTAGCTATTATTGGGCCATTACCACTTGGTGCCTGATTGACTCCTGAGCAGGGGGTGTGGTCAGCACAGCTGTAGCCAACCATCATCACCTCTGGTTTAAAAAGCAGTAATTGTTTAAAAGCGTCAGCTTCAGCATCTGTGAAGACTCATCGTATGAAGACTCGGAGGATAAAGACAAACGAGTCTTTCGTTGGAGTATAAAGCTGCTGTTTCTTTTTACTTGAATATGTGTATTCTTTCCGTGCGCATTACTACTCGTAGATACTATAGGCCTCGTACTCGTTCACACCAATACCGTAACCTTTCCTCTCTTATCCATCCCACCCATTCCACACATACCCAACATCTTGTCACAGGGGGCCTATGGAACTGCCAGTCAGCTACCCGCAAGACAGACTTCATCTCTGGCTTTGCTACACAGCAATCGCTTGACTTCCTTGCTCTCACTGAGACTTGGATCACACCGGACAACACATCCACCCCAGCCGCTCTCTCCTCTGCCTTCTCCTTCTCCTTCACCCACACACCCAAACCCACTGGTAGGGGTACAGGTTTACTCATCTCCCGCAAATGGAGTTCTTCTCTCTACCCGCTTCCGCTTTTTACCCCAACATCTTTTGAATTTCATGCTGTGACAGTTACTCATCCGGTACAATTAACTATTGTTGTTCTCTACCGTCCACCAGGTTCTTTGGGAGATTTCTTGGAGGAACTAGATGTCCTCCTGTCAAACTTCCCAGAAAATGGGCCTCCGCTTATCCTTCTGGGTGACTTTAACATCCAGACTGAGAAGTCATCTGAGCTGTTACTTTACTCTCTTCTTTTGCTCAGTCCTTCCCCTCCTACTCACAAAGCCGGTAGCCACCTTGACTATATTTTCACCAGAAAACTGTTCAACATCTAACCTCACTGTCACCCCACTTCATGTCTCCGACCACTTCTTTATCTCCTACTCTCTCCCACTATCTCAAAACTGACAACCCTACCACATCAACTGACTCTGTACCTGTGCATCGCAACATTCGTTCCCTCTCTCCCGCCTCCTCTGTTTTATCAGCACTCCCTTCCACTGACTCCTTCTCACTCATGCATCCTAACTCTGCCACAGACATTCTTCTTTCTACTTGTCCTCCTCCCTTGACTCTCTGTCCTCTTACGTTACGACAGGTCCGCAAGTCCTCCCCAGCTCCGTGGTTGTCTGACTCGGTGCGTGCTGACAGAGCCACTATGCGAGCATCAGAAAGGAAATGGCGGAAATCCAAACACCCGGACGACCTGCTCACTTATCAGTCTCTTCTCTCCTCTTTCTCTGCCTCTATTTCCACAGCCAAAAGCACTTTTTACCAAACTAGAATTGAAGCCTCATTTTCTAACCCCAAAAAACTCTTCTCCATCTTTTCCAACCTCCTTGACCCCCCAGTCCCCCTCCTCCTTCCTCCCTTCTACCAAGCCACTTTGTCAACTACTTTACTAAAAAGATTGATGACATTTGCTCCTCATTTTCTAATCCTCCTTCTATAACTACACTTACATCAACTTCACCTTCATCCCCTTCGCTTTATTCTTTCATCCCCCTGTCTCCCAACCAAGTTCTTACCTTGGTAACCTCCGCACGCCCGACCACCTGCCCCCTTGACCCCATCCCATCTCATATTCTCCAGTCTATCGCTCCTGACCTTCCTTTTCTCACCCATCTTATCAACACTTCCCTGTCAACTGGCTGTTTCCCTAAATCTCTGAAGGAGGCAAGAGTAAAATCCTCTCCTGAAAAAACCCACCCTCGACCCGTCTGATGTAAATAACTACAGACCTGTCTCTCTTCTTCCCTTTGTTTCCAAAACTCTCGAGCGCGCTATCTTTAATCAACTCTCCTCCTATCTTAACCACAATAACCTTCTTGACCCTCACCAGTCTGGTTTCAAGGCAGGCCACTCAACTGAGACGGCCCTCCTTGCTGTCTCTGAGCAACTTCACACTGCTAGAGCCGCCTCTCTCTCCTCTGTCCTTATCTTTCTAGACCTCTCTGCTGCATTTGACAGTGAACCACCAGATCCTTACTTCCTCCCTTCAGGACCTGGGTGTCTCAGGCTCTGCTCTCTCCCTGCTCTCATCCTACCTCAATGACCGCACTTACCGGGTAACTTGGAGAGGATCTGTGTCTGAAACCTTGTCCTCTCACTACTGGGGTCCCTCAAGGTTCCGTCCTGGGTCCCCTCTTCTCTCTGTACACCAACTCTCTCGGCTCTGTCATTCACTCACATGGCTTTTCCTACCATAGCTATGCTGATGACACCCAACTAATCCTCTCTTTTCCCCAATCTGAAACACAGGTAGCAGCACGAATCTCTGCCTGTCTGACTGACATCTCTCAGTGGATGTCTGCACACCACCTGAAAATTAACCTTGACAAGACTGAACTACTTTTCCTTCCAGGGAAAGACTCTCCCACCCATGACCTGACTATTAACTTTGACAACTCCGTGTTAACCCCCACTCAGACTGCTAGGAACCTGGGTGTGACACTCGACAGCCAACTCTCCCTTACTGCCAACATTACGTAACAACACGTTCCTGTAGATTCCTGCTGTACAACATCAGGAGAATACGCCACCTTCTCACTCAGAAGGCGGTGCAGGTTCTGGTCCAGGCCCTGGTCATCTCACGCCTAGACTATTGTAACTCCCTCCTGGCAGGTCTACCTGCTAGTGCCATCCGACCTCTGCAGCTCATTCAGAATGCAGCAGCTCGACTGGTTTTCAACCTACCTAAATTCACTCACACTACTCCGCTCCCTTCACTGGTTGCCGGTGGCTGCCCGCATCCGTTTCAAAACATTAGTACTTGTGTACCGTGCTGCGACTGGATCAGGTCCAGTCTACATCCAGGACATGGTCAAACGTTACACCCCAGCCCGTTCACTCCACTCTGCTTCGGCCAATCGGCTTGTTGCTCCCTCACTGCGAGCTAAACACATCCAGACATCAGAAAGTTTGCACATCTTCCGCCGCAAACTAAAAAACACACCTCTTCCGACTATACCTTGAATAACATTTTCAAAACTGACAATTTAGGACAATCAGGACACCAGGATAGGAGATCACAACTAACAGACGACAGACCAGAGAACACAACTGACATACAACGATCCGACCAGGACAAAGGAAAGCACAGAGGCTTAAATACAGACACAGGGAAGGCAGGGGCAATGGGACACAGGTGTAACACATGACTGGTGCAGACAATCACAGACAGGAAGTAAAACTAGACACAAGAACCCAGACTACAAAATAAAACAGGAAACAGAACCCGGAGTGTTAAAACATGAAACACAGGGATGTACTAATAAACAGAAAACACCTCTTCAAAAAGAGGTGGAACCCAAACACTGGCAAATACAAAACCCTTACAATTATAGTAAAATGCCTAAAATTTCCAGGTCAGAGAATACTTGGGACACTTGTAGGCACTTAACATTATAGTAAAAGGCCTACAAATGTCTGGCCAATTCTGATTGGCTGGATATTTGTAGGCATTTAACATTATAGTAAAATGCCTACAAATGTCCAGGTCACTTAGAATTAGCCGGACACTTGTAGGCACTTAACATTACAGTAAAAATGCCTACAAATGTCCGGGCAATTCTGCTTGGCTGGGACATTTGTAGGCATTTAACATTATTGTCAGAGTTTGTGAGGCAGATGGACCCAGATGCAGAGTTTAAACTTAAAGAGTTTAATTTGAATGAAAACAAAGTCTTTAACAGACAAAACAACTCAAGCATACGGGAGAAAACACAGGAAGCTTACACAGGGGATGCAGAGGTGCAGAGGCTCAGGAGACACAGGATACGAAAAACACCGGAGATCAGGACAGGATACCAGGACAGGAGATCAAAAGTAACAGACGACAGACCAGAGAACACAACTGACATACAACAACGATCCGACCAGGACAAAGGAAAGCACAGAGGCTTAAATACAGACACAGGGAAGGCAGGGGCAATGGGACACAGGTGTAACACATGAGGACTGGTGCAGACAATCACAGACAGGAAGTAAAACTAGACACGAGACACAAGAACCCAGACTACAAAATAAAACAGGAAACAGAACCCGGAGTGTTAAAACATGAAACACAGGGATGTACTAATAAACAGAAAACACCTCTTCAAAAAGAGGTGGAACCCAAACACTGGCAAATACAAAACCCTTACAATTATAGCATAATGTCTAGAAATGTCCCAGACACTTGTGTTTAGGGATGGAGAATACTTGGGACACTTGTAGGCACTTAACATTATAGTAAAATGCCTACAAATGTCCAGGTCACTTAGAATGAGCCGGACAGTTCTAGGCAATTAACTTTGAAGCAAAATGCCTACAAATGTCCAGGTCACTTAGAATGAGCCGGACACTTCTAGGCATTTAACATTGTAGCAAAATGCCTAGACATGTCGCAGACACTTGTGCTTAGGGATGGAGAATACTTGGGACACTTGTAGGCACTTAACATTATAGTAAAATGCCTACAAATGTCCAGGTCACTTAGAATGAGCCAGACACTTCTAGGCATTTAACATTAGAGGAAAATGCCTACAAATGTCCAGGTCACTTAGAATGAGAGATAATGAACGGATGTATGAGAAATCGTCTGAATTGATGAAAGTGATGTAACTGTTAAAGTTACATTCAGCAGTGTGAATCATTAGAGATGAAGATGAAAGACCTCTTGTCTTTTTCTGTGTATCCAAACTTATGATGGGACTGTGTATTTACCTGTTATATGTATGTTTGTGTCTTTCAGTCTGTTGTACATCATGTGGCATCAAACAGGCCATGCAGGATCAGATTGATTCCGCCAAACAGGGGCAGGCCTTTGACGCTGGTGTTGAAGGACAAAGAAAAGTACATCTACAAATTGAGTTCTCGTCCTAGAAACGATCAGTTTGAGATCGAGAAGGTGAAAAGGGAGCTGAGCGACAAGTGCAACCAGGTCAAGGCGATGGAGCTTTCCTTTGACAAGAAGATGAAGCACATCATCTCTGAAAAAGATGCAGTTATTGCCAATGTCACAAATGTAAAAGTGGCACTTGGACATCAAAACCTGGAGCTCATGGTCAAGCTCAGAGGCATCCAGAGAGAGGTCCACCCCATCCAGAATGAGTGGAAGATAAAAGCCAACGCTCTGGAGGATAGTCTCAAAGCTGAGAAGGCAGAAAAGAAGGCCTGCTATGAGAAGATAAAGAAGCTGGAGAATCTGCTCAAAGACAGGGAGGACTCCTTCAACAAACAGAGGAAGATGGAGGGCGTCGTTCTTCAAATGGATGATGTGATCGAAAATGTGTTACCTGAACAAAATAACCTGGAGCTCATGGCTGAGCTATGATCCGTCCAGAAAGAGATTCCCCAGAGAGTGGAGGAGTGGAAGACAAAAGTCAACGCTCTGAAGGAAAGAGTCAAATTTGAGCAGGGAGAGAAGGAGGCCTGCAAAGCCCCTCCAGCCTCCACAGCTCCACAGGCCAAAAAGAGACCTCGTTCTCCCTCCCCAGGAACTTCAAGTAAGAAGTTCAGGCCTGAGGAGAAACAACTTCAAGGGTTGAAACCCACCTGCCCCAAAAACCCCACCACAGGTGTCTTGCCCACTAAGAGAATTGTGAGCCTGGTTAGCAGACCTGGCTTTTCAGCTCCCACAGCTCGACAGGGCACAAAGAGACCTCGTTCTCCCTCAGCTGAACCTTCGTCTAAGAAGTTCACGCCTGAGGAGAAAGGCGTAAAAGAGGTGAAGACCACCTCCCCTGGAAAGTCCCCTGCAGGTTTCTTGTTTAAATTAAATCCTAAAATGGCCACAATAATGTAAAAAAAAAGAATAGAGTGTCCTGCCATTTCATCACTGAAGATTGGCAAATGAAGACTTTTAACCTTGCCACCATGCCTCTGGAGGAGAGGCATACTGCTCCAAACGTCATGACATGGATGGAGGAGGTTATAGGAAAATTTGACATCTTGCCTCCCAAAATAAAAGCAGTAGTTCATGACAACGGTTCCAATATGGTAGCAGCCATGCGAACGCTACAAGAAAAACACAGTTGGGCCTCTGTGCGCTGCACTGGGCACACGCTTCAACTCATAGTTAATATTGCCCTCAAAGAGTCCAGTAGAGACTTCCGGTTTGACGCATGGCGAAGTAGGTTGCAAGCCGGGAATACTCTGTTCACATTCGGTCAAAATCCTTTTTTAATCCGTTTAATTCCATTCATTTTTTGGTGCTAACGCTGACTTTAGCTGAGAGTATGAAAAAGACGAATAGAAAAGCAGGCCAAACGGCAGACCAACAAGATAAAGAGACAAAACAAGCCGACTCATTTAAGCTAGCGGAACAACCGGACTCGGAGGCTAGCAACCTGCTAACCCTGCCAGATATGGAGAGACTGCTAACGTCCATGGAGGAACGCATTATAGCAAAACTTTCTGCTCAACTGTCGGCTGAGAGAGCTATTATCGACCAACACCACGAAACCATTCAACAGCTGGAAACCTCGCACAACGACATGCATACAAGACTTGAGAGACTTGAATCCTCTTGTGCAGCGCTCTCAAAAGACAACGAAGAGCTGAAAGCTAAACTGGATGATCTAGAAAACCGATCCAGGCGAAACAATATTCGCATAATAGGACTGCCTGAAAAAGTTGAAGGACTGCATCCCACTTCATTCATTGACACATTACTGAGAGAAACATTTGGTGTGGAGGCTTTCCCTACCCCAACGATCGCTGACAGGGCTCATCGGATCGCCATGGTCAGGAAGAATCCAGCTGACTCCAGACCACGTCCCCTCATCGTGCGAATTCACCACTTCCAGACCAAGGAGCGCATTCTGAAGCTGGCAAGAGAGGCCACCTCCGTTTCTTTCCGCGGATCACAAATCCACTTTTTCCCGGACTTCAGCGCTGAAGTCTCCAGGAAGAGAGCTGCATTTATCCCAGTGAAGTCGCAACTTAAAAATGCGGGATTCAACTACAGGATGCTGTTCCCTGCCAAGCTCCAGGTTACCGACAAGGACAGGCAGGAGAAGCATATTTTTCTCTCACCCGACGAAGCTGTCTTGTTTGTGGAAAGACGTATAGGCAAATAGGGCTGGGATACTTCCACGCAGGCTGAAACATAGCGTGGGTGAGTAAGCTAACTCCAGATGCATCTTATTATACGAACTCTGACCGTAGCTTACTCCATAGGACTTCATATTAGTCAACTTTCATTATAAATGGTCGTTCTTCTTTTTACCTTGACTGCTATGTGATGCATAAAAAGCCCTGTTGGATTGTTTAAAAAAAGTTAAGAAAATGCTCTAGTTATATGCCAAGTTTGGTTGCCTACTATGTTAATGTGACTTAATTTTGGTCGTTTAACTTCGTTTTATGTACAGATGCTTGACTGTGCCTCTTACTGTTCCTGCTACTCTTAAGGGGTGTTATCCCAAGTGACTTTGCGTTGTGCACATACCCTTTTAATGAAAAACATATTTTCTGTAATAACAGAGTACAGAGTGTAGAGTTTAAGCATAGGTAGCACGTGTTCTTTGTGCTTTTTGCTAAAACAAGTTTTTCAGCCCAGCCTTTTTATTTTATTTTATTTTATTTACTTTTTATTTTTTTCTCTTTCATTTGTATTTGTTATTTCCCCCCTCCCCCTCCTCTCTGTGCATTACCCTCACCCCTCGCCATCATCTCACCTCACTATGGCTTCCACAACTCTCAATTGATCTCAAACCTCATTTCCTGTGCTAGACAAAATGACATCCAGAGTTAACACTCAGTGTCGTTCCATACAGTGTGTCTCACTTAATGCAAAAGGGCTAAATAACCCAGTGAAAAGACAGAAAATAGTATCCTACCTCCAGCAGCTAAAGGCAGATATTGCATTTATACAGGAAACTCATTTAAAAACTGATGCTGTCAGTTATCTTAAAAGAAGATGGGTTGGACAACTGTACCACTCACAGTTTAACGTCAAAGCCAGAGGGGCCGCAATCCTTATACACAAAGATATCGCATTTCAAGCAGAAGAGGTGATTGCCGACACCAATGGGAGATACGTCATTGTCATTGGTCAGTTATTCTATCTTCCTGTAATTCTTGTCAATGTTTATGCCCAAATTTTGATGACCACAACTTTTTTACTAAACTCTTTTCTGCCATACCTGCCCATAACAATTACAACTTGATAATAGGAGGTGATTTTAACTGTGTGCTCAGCTCCACACTAGACAGATCCTCAGCTAGACCTCAGGCTCTCACCAAATCAGCCAAGGTCATCAATGGTTTTTGTGCACAATCTGGTCTTTCAGACATTTGGAGATTTAAATATCCCAATAAAAAAGGCTTCTCCTTCTTCTCCAGTGCCATCATACTTACACCCGTATTGACTATTTTCTGATAGATAACAGGTTAGTGGGGAATGCAGACTCTTGCCAATACCACTCCATTTCTGTCTCAGACCATGGAGCTTTATCCTTTCAACTGAGCTTGCCCAATTGCTTCAGACCCCTGCCATTGGAGGCTTAACCCACTTCTATTGGCTGATGAAGAGTTTGTAAATCACATCTCCTCCCAGATTAATTTCTTTATAGAAACTAACACTACCCCAGATGTGTCCCACTCAACCATATGGGAGGCGCTTAAAGCGTTCCTTAGAGGGCAGATAATTGAGTACTCCTCCAGAATAAAAAAGCAAGAATGGCCAAACTTGAGACCATCTCCCAAGCCTTAGCTGATATTGACAAACTATACGCCTCATCCCCCTCTCCAACTCTTTATAAAGAAAGGCTGCGCTTGCAGACAGAATACGACACACTGACCACAGACAAAGCCACTTATCTACTCACCAGGGCCCGTTATAATATTTATGAATCTGGTGATAAGGCTGGCAAACTGTTAGCCCAACAAGCCCGCCAATCCGCCTCCTCTCGCCTCATACCTAAGGTCCATGGTGAAAATGGTGAGATCGTGACCAACCATTTGGGGATTAACAATGTCTTTAAACAATACTACAGTGACCTATATAGCTCTGAACAAATGAAAACTCCCAAAAATTGAGAGCTTCTCTGACAAACTCACATTTCCCTCTATCCCTCCGGAGCACAATTCACCACTTGGGGGAGAGATCTCAAACACAGAAATCTCAGAAGCTATTAAATCTTTAAAATGCAATAAAACACCTGGGCCAGATGGCTTTACCTCAGACTTCTATAAAAAATTTGCACCTGAACTATCCCCACTGCTTCAAGCCATGTTTAATGAATCCTTGTCGTCTAAAGAGCTTCCACCAACCCTACGACAAGCTGCTATTACACTCATCCCTAAAAAGGTAAAGACCCACTACAGTGCACTTCTTATCGCCCTATCTCTTTACTGAATGGCGATTATAAATTCTGTCTAAAATCCTAGCCTCTAGACTGGAGAAGTCACTACCACACATAATATCCACAGATCAAACAGGGTTTATTTTAAATAGACACTCTAGCTCAAACTTGAGAAGACTCCTAAATATCGTGTATTCCCCTTCAGCCCTTGTTCCTGAAATGGTGATTTCACTTGACGCCGAAAAGGCGTTCGATCGAGTTGAATGGAACTACCTGTTCTCAGTGCTCAAGCAATTTGGATTTGATGAAGCTTTTATATCCTGGATAAAACTTTATATGCTCAACCCTTAGCTGCAGTAGTTACCAACGGCCAGCAGTCTGAATATTTTTCCCTGGGTAGAGGCACCCGCCAAGGCTGTCCCCTGTCGCCCCTCCTCTTCGCCATTGCAGTAGAGCCGCTAGCCATTGCCCTTAGGCAATCGGATGAGTTTACAGGCATAGTGCGAGGTGGAATTACTCACAAGTTATCCCTCTATGCAGATGACTTGCTATTATATACATCTAACCCTATAACTGCAGTTCCCTCAATTGTCAACACTCTAAATCAGTTTGGGAAAATATCTGGCTACAAAATTAATCTCCAGAAGAGTGAAATGTTCCCTCTCAATCAGGCGGCCTCTCAAATTTCCCCATCACATTTCCCATTCAAAGTAGTTAAGAAGGGATTTAAGTACCTTGGAGTAGAAATCACGCCCTCTTTTCCACTGCTATTTATAAAGAACTTCGGGGTGCTCTTGGAAAAGTGTAAACAGGATATGGTGAGATGGTCCAGCCTGCCACTCTCCTTAGTCGGCCGAGTTAACCTAATTAAAATGATTGTGCTACCAAAATTTCTCTACCTCTTCCAAAACATTCCTATCTTGATAAGGAAAACATTTTTTAAAACTTTGGACCGATGCATAGCATCCTTCATCTGGAATGGTAAATCACAAAGGATTAAAAGGCAATCGCTTGAAAGACCCAAAGGGCTTGCTGGCTTGGCTTTGCCCAATTTTATGTATTATTATTGGGCCTGTAATATCCAGAAAATATTGTTCTGGATGAAGGACTATCAACCTGACAGCAGTGAGGCCTGGATACATCTTGAGTGCACAGGTGGCCCGGTCCATTTGCGCTCTGTCTTATGCGCTCCGTCCCCTCCGACCCCACATACCCGATTTTTCTCCAACCCAATTGTCCTTAGCTCAGTTGGAATCTGGTCACAGTTTAAAAGACATTTCAACCTGTCTACAATGTCAATTCACTCCCCAATTGTCAATAATTACAATTTCCCACCCTCTACCTTGGACTCAGCTTTTAAAATATGGATGGCAAAAGGCATTACTTCCACACTTAGCCTTTTTTTTCAGGCAAATTTGGATCATTCGCACAACTCTCTGAGAAGTTTGACCTGCCAAAATCACATTTTTTTAGATATCTCCAAGTAAGACATTTTGTGCAGAAAACATTGCTTCATTTCCAAATTTACCATCAGATAACGCAACTGACAACCTTCTCACTTTGTCTCCGCACCGTAAAGCTTAATTTCAGTCCTTTACAAGCAAATCTGCAACATCTCCCCCAGTCACTGCAAGAAACTAGAACACTCTGGGAAGAAGACCTAGGGAAGTAATGAGAGAGGATCAATGGGAGGCTGCGCTAAACTTAATACACACATCATCCCCATGCGCTAGACTAGCTTAATTCAACTTAAAATCCTCTTGAGAGTTCACTGGACCAGGGCTAAACTTGCCAAGATTTTCCCTGATGTTGACCCCTCGTGTCCCCGCTGTAAAAGTCAACCAGCTGATCACATACATATGTTCTGGTCCTGCCCTTTCCTCAGAACATTTTGGGCGGACATCTTTCATGCTTACTCTAAAATGTTTGGTGTGGTCATCCCTCCAAACCCTTATGTGCCATTTTTGGCTTTACTGATGAAGCTCGTCCTCTTAAGGGCAGGGCCCATGTTGTCATAGCTTTCACCTCTCTGCTTGCCAGACGTCTGATACTACTCTTATGGAAGGAACAAACACCACCCACATTCAGCAGATGGTTTAGAGACACCATGTTTTTCTTGAAACTGGAGAAAATCAGATATACTCTGAAGGGTTCCATACAGAGCTTTGAGAGAACCTGGACCCCTTTCTTGTCGTACTATGAGAGCATACAATCCCACTACAAGAGAAAGATTAGATGGCAACCATCCCCCCTCCCCCTCCCCCCCCCCCCCCCCTTTTTTTTTTTTTTTTTTTTTTTTATATATATTTTTTTGCTTTGTCTGGCAGCATTGTTGTATGTAATTGTACTGTAATAATTCAATATTCCTGTATATATGTGTATATATATATATATACATTCTAGATTCTGTCCTAATGTATGTACTTCTGCTGCATGGGGTAGGCTGGCTGGGGGTGGTGGGTCTTATTGTGGGTGGGGTATAACCATTAGATTTGTGATGTGTAATTGTATAACTGTATTGATTACCCAAAAAACACCAATAAAAAACTGTTAAACATAAAGAGTCCAGTATCAGCAGAGCTGTTGGTGCTGCAAGACGCTTAGTGGAACACTTCAGGCGAAGCGAGCTGGCCAATACAAAACTGAAGTCAAAATAGCAACAAATGAACACAGTACAGCACAAACTGATCCGGATGTAAGTACAAGATGGAACAGTACGTACTACATGGTAGAGAGACTGTTGCAGCAGCGCTGGCCAGCCCACTGCGACTCTATCTGATCCTGAGGTAACTCCAAGGGGCAAACACTACTTTGACCTGAAGCCAGATCAATGGGTGCTGCTTGAAGAGGTGGTGCAAGGGTTGCAGCCTTTTGAATGTGCCAAAGTTTACCTTACTGGACAGGATTATGCAACCGCTTCATGTCTTCCATAGCTTGTCAGAGGCTGCAACGATCCTTACAGCAAAGCCGTTTTGAGACAAGCCCAGGAAAAGTCTTTCTGGCCAGTGCAGGAAAAGGGATAACCGAGAGATGGGGGAGTCTGAACACCATCTCAGAAGAGAGAGACAACCCACTTCTTCTTGCAGCTGCCATGGACCCAAGATTCAGAAAGCTTAAGTTTTTAGCAGCTGAAGATGGCACAAGGGTGCAAGGGACAATTTAAGTCCTTGCTATCAAAGAAGCAAAGGAGACGGGATACATGGCTGCGAGCAACAGCAGAAGGTCAATGTTCGGAAGAGGAAACCCAGGAGGACCAACAGATCCAAATGGTGAGGAATGAAGATGTACTTTGCAGAGACAGCAATATCCAAAAAGGAAGACCCTCTCAGATGGTGGAGTGGAAATGAGGGGCAAGATCCAAAGCTGGCAAGATCTTTTCTGTGCATTCCTGCAACATCCACCCCATCAGAGCGAATATTCTCTGCAGCTAGGAATATCGGCTCTCAGAAGAGAGCAAGCCTCACACGAGACCATTTTGAGATGCTGACCTTCCTCAGTTTGAATAAAATGTGATGGACACGTATCCTCATCTAGTTGCAACTTGCAACAGACTTTGTAGACCAAAGAATGCCAGACCCAAAATGCACTTTTATTTTCCTTTTGTCAAGGGAAAGTGTAGTTTTGTTTGTTGTTTGTTTTTATTGCTGCTACTTTCCCTGTCCTTTTGTTTACAGAAAAATGGATTACTTGATTTTTAATTTATTTTTAGTATAGGCACTTAGCCTGTTCTTGGTTCACAGGAAAAGGGAAACTTTAATTTAAATACATTTTTGCCTGTCATTGGATTTAAATGGACCAAACTTGATTTTTCTTTATTTTTGTATCAATAGTAGCCTCATATGCAGCAAATTTTATTAAAAGACATTTGTGAACGAAGTATCGATCTGTATTGTCTTTGTCAGTGTTGGGCCATAATGCATTAAACGTGATACCATAAAATGGTGTGCCTTTTGGCATTCATAAATTTGGTTATCAAAATAAAAATATGAATATTTTATTATTAATATTAAATTATAACTTTAATTGATTAAAGTTACCTCGGGGCACCACCCTTCAAAGGAAGGGAAAAGATAGCCAATTATTGATTAAGTCTCATAAAGGTACGAACTACAAATTTGGAACTCTGATTAACAATTAAATTAATAACTATAACCAAAATTACCATATAGATAGTTAGCTAAGTTGAAGGATATGGAGTTCTTGACAGTGTAGAGGTTGGCAAAATTCACTTATGCAACATTAATGACAAAAACATTTGTGAAAGAAGACATTTATTATGAATATAATAAAGTAATAAACACAAATTACTAATGGTGTACTTACTAAACAAGATAGGCATGCGAGTCTACATGTGTGTGTGTCTGTGTGAGTCAGCGTGCTTTCAAAATGGCGGCCGGCCAAAGAGATGACACCTGTCCCCCCCTATTGGAATGTTTACGACCTGTAGAACTAATGAGGTGAAGAGTTATGCATGTGTCTGTGTGTGTGCCAAATTAGAGGAAGTTACTAGATTGGATGCAACGAAAGACTGTGAAGAGCATAACAGACTAACATTACTTTCTCAATAACTTGTACCCAAAGTATCACAACACCACAATCAAACTTATAACATCACACAGAATCGAATAAACAGTCTTGCTTAGCCTAGTATAATTATTAAGCCCAGTTGTGTTACCCATCCGTGGAAAGGGGAAAAAGAGTTGCTGTGCAGTTCGCAGTTCTGGGAAGTCGTCTTGCTGGTTTCTGTCTCCGGCCTCAGTGATTCTGTTGAGTTCAGTTGCTGTTGAGGTTCTCCAGCAGGACATCGAGTCGCTGCTTGAAGGGTTGGTAGAGCTTGGAGTGTGAGGAGGTTTCCTTGGTGAGATGAGCTGGAAGTTGCACCTTCGTGCTCCTCTCGAAGAGTTGGATGGGAAGAGAAGATGTGAGCTGCAGAAGAGGCTCGACAGCCTTCCCTCCTGTAGAAGGATTGTAGGAAGAGTCGTAGAAGAGAGAGAAGAGGGGGTTTACAGGCCTTATATTGGCCCGGTGACCTCACAGGTCATGGGGTTCAGAGTGACCAATGGGAGTTGAAACCTGTGTCCCTGGGGGGGTTTTACACCTCTGTTTGACGTTGCCGCACCCTGGGAGACCTTGCTCTGGTTTTCTCCAGGACAAAGAACATGTGCTCAAGGCTTTCGACTGAACATGGAGGCTTGCTTTGGTTTCGCAAAAACCATGTCCCAACATCAGTCATCGCATGCCACGAACGAAAAAGCTGATGGTTAAATAAGAGCCATTGAGTATTTGTGTGATTCATAATCCGATTAGTCGATTCATCGTTTCAATAATCGATAGATTAATCAACTATCACAATATTCGTTAGTTGCAGCCCTACCGATCAGTACTTTATATACTTCCGAAGGTACTGTATATTGACTATACCTTGTACAATATGTTGAATCATAAATTGTCACATTACAAATCACTTCCAATTGTCTCAGTAAATGGTTGAATTCATTTTGACTTTGAGTACTATTGCTGCACTGGAACACTGATAATTAAACTGTTTTTGTAACATTTACCCCTTAACGTTTTAAAGTAAAGATTTAATGGAGCAAGTTGGAGAACAAGATGGATGTCAGGTAAGAATACTTTTTTTTTCACAATCTTACAAATATGTCTCAGGCAACACAAGCATTATCTTGTAGGTGCAAGTTATTTTTGTCTCTTTTAGGATGCAGAGGAGGTCTAGGACTCTGACCAAGGTCTGGACCAAGATTATGTAGGCACTCTTGTCAACACCTGTCTAGATTTTTATGTAGTTAATCCAAAAAGGATATTGCATTTTTTAAATGTCTGAGAGTTGGAATTAATCATAATAAAATCATTATATGGATTCACACCAATTGAAACAATTCTGCTGCATTTTAAACAAGGACTACAGATGCATCGAAACAAGTGATCCTACCTTCTTCCTCAACCAATGACAATGCAGCATTATCCCACATGATGTACAGTAGCAGAATCCGGCAGTGAGAGAAAACCTACAGACCTGAAAGACATTCTGTTTTTGTGTCCTCGATGTTAATGTTAACTGCACTAAGTTTGTGTCACCCTGTATCTGACACGCATGGTTATTGTTGTCCTCGATTACAGAGGGTTAGGGTTAGGGTTTTACAGGGTTAGGGTTATGCAGTGTAAAAAAAAAACATAGCCCAGCCAATGTGA
>VCHM03000260.1:17500-20000 GCA_006182925.3 Reinhardtius hippoglossoides
TGTGAGTGTGTGTGTGTGTGTGTGTGTGTGTGTGTGTGTGTTGTGTGTGTGTGTGTTGTGTGTGTGTGTGTGTGTGTGTGTGTGTGTGTGTGTGTGTGTGTGTGTGTGTGTGTGTGTTGTGTGTCTGTGTGTGTCTGTGTGTGTCTGTGTGTGTCTGTGTGTGTCTGTTGATATTTGAGAACAACTAAAATCACATTGAGGCAAGTATTAGAACAGCTACAATTTGGAGCCAGCTGGAGTGGCATCTCTGTGCCTGACTGACAGCACCTCCAGCACCTGCCTGCCTCGCACCTCCAGCACCTGCCTGCGCCTGCCTGCCTGCCTGCCTGCCTGCCTGCCTGTCTGCCGAGCTGAGTTGTCAGTGAGGTGAGCTCAAGGACCAGAGCAGCACCTCCATATTTCACTCATCTGACACTTAGTCAAATGTCACTCCTCTCCCAGTCAAAGTCCACCATCTAATGGGGAAATGGGGGCATTACAGGAGAAAGGTCAAATTGAATTTAATCATAAAATAATAATGTTATATTTGCTCCATGACCCACGGACCACTTTCGCTGCCTGATTAGTGAGCTCCAGTAGGACCCCTGCGAACCACCTCCACTTGCACACTTTCAGGGCCTCCAGCCCCGCCAGGCTCTGGGCCAAAGCAGCCCTCCCAGACCCCTCCAGCACCACACCAGCACCACGCACCACCGTAGCCCAGGGGGGACCCACTATTAAATCTGCCTGGGTCTCAGTGAGCTCCATGACCCACGGACCACTTTCGCTGCCTGATTAAGTGAGCTCCAGTTAGGACCCCTGCGAACCACCTCCACTTGCACACTTCAGGGCCTCCAGCCCCGCCAGGCTCTGGGCCAAAGCAGCCCTCCCAGACACCTCCAGCACCAGCACCAGCACCAGCCTAGCCCAGGGGGGACCCACTATTAAATCTGCCTGGGTCTCAGTGAGCTCCATGACCCACGGACCACTTTGCTGCCTGATTAAGTGAGCTCCAGTTAGGACCCCTGCGAACCACCTCCACTTGCACACTTTCAGGGCCTCCAGCCCCGCCAGGCTCTGGGCCAAAGCAGCCCTCCCAGACACCTCCAGCACCAGCACCAGCACCAGCCTAGCCCAGGGGGGGACCCACTATTAAATCTGCCTGGGTCTCAGTGAGCTCCATGACCCACGGACCACTTTGGCTGCCTGATTAAGTGAGCTCCAGTTAGGACCCCTGCGAACCACCTCCACTTGCACACTTTCAGGCCTCCAGCCCCGCCAGGCTCTGGGCCAAAGCAGCCCTCCCAGACACCTCCAGCACCAGCACCAGCACCACCTAGCCCAGGGGGGACCCACTATTAAATCTGCCTGGGTCTCAGTGAGCTCCATGACCCACGGACCACTTTGGCTGCCTGATTAAGTGAGCTCCAGTTAGGACCCCTGCGAACCACCTCCACTTGCACACTTTCAGGCCTCCAGCCCCGCCAGGCTCTGGGCCAAAGCAGCCCTCCCAGACACCTCCAGCACCAGCAACCAGCACCAGCCTAGCCCAGGGGGGACCCACTATTAAATCTGCCTGGGTCTCAGTGAGCTCCATGACCCACGGACCACTTTGGCTGCCTGATTAAGTGAGCTCCAGTTAGGACCCCTGCGAACCACCTCCACTTGCACACTTCAGGGCCTCCAGCCCCGCCAGGCTCTGGGGCAAAGCCAGCCCTCCCAGACACCTCCAGCACCAGCACCAGCACCAGCCTAGCCCAGGGGGGGACCCACTATTAAATCTGCCTGGGTCTCAGTGAGCTCCATGACCCACGGACCACTTTGGCTGCCTGATTAAGTGAGCTCCATTAGGACCCCTGCGAACCACCTCCACTTGCACACTTTCAGGGCCTCCAGCCCCGCCAGGCTCTGGGCCAAAGCAGCCCTCCCAGACACCTCCAGCACCAGCACCAGCACCAGCCTAGCCCAGGGGGGACCCACTATTAAATCTGCCTGGGTCTCAGTGAGCTCCATGACCCACGGACCACTTTGCTGCCTGATTAAGTGAGCTCCAGTTAGGACCCCTGCGAACCACCTCCACTTGCACACTTTCAGGGCCTCCAGCCCCGCCGGCTCTGGGCAAAGTAGCCCTCCCAGACACCTCCAGCACCAGCCTAGCCCGGGACCCACTATTAAGCCCCCACCCTGAGTGATCACCCATCGCGCGAGCTGAAGACCTTCGCGCCCCCTGGTATTCCATTTGACACTCTGTCAGATTTCGAAACACCCCTGGTATTCCATTGACACTCTGTCAGATTTCGAAACACCCCTGGTAACCCATTTTTCGCACACTGTTCCCTCTGTCAGATTTCGAAACACCCCTGGTATTCCATTTGACACTCTGTCAGATTTCGAAACACCCCTGGTAACCCATGTGTTCCACACTCTGTCAGATTTCGAAACACCCCTGGTATTCCATTTGACACTCTGTCAGATTTCGAAACACCCCTGGTAACCCATGTGTTCCACACTCTGTCAGATT